>JAVYIG010006008.1:0-125732 GCA_035222895.1 Strongylocentrotus droebachiensis | reverse complement strand
TCCTCGTCTGAATTCAGGTTCCCCACTCCCGCGCTTCGCGCGGAAGCTTTGACGTTTCACAAGATTATGAGAGAAAGAAGACGATTCGCTGTACCGTTCTCGATTCTTAATCCTTGTCTGAATTCAGTTCCCCCCCCCCTCCCCTCCTGAGCGAAGCTTTGACGTTTCATTAAATTATTAGAGAAAGAAGACGATGCGTTGTACCGTTCTCTATCATCTCTTAAAGGGAGGCTTTACTACTGCAGCTAGAAGGGATTAGACCACCCAGAGAGCCATCGAGGTCACTGTGACAGGTGGCTATCTCATTAACTCAGCTCTCATTTAACATAAGAAAAAGAGGATCATGGGGGACCAACAGGCACTGATTTGGGAAGTTTTCTATATAGAGGGAGCAAGTAGCTACAAGTAGGACAGTGTGCCTTTAATCCTTTTTTCAAAGGTGTTCTTTGTCTGCTCCTTTTTCTTCCTACGTCCTCTTCCGATTTGGGGGGACCGCCCCCCCCCCCCCCCCCTGGCTACGCGCCTGCGGTCAGATAAACACATTTTGATACCTTGTCCGACCCCGCAAGCTCAGGGGTTTAAGGCAATAAATTGCGGTCAGATAAGCATTCAGGGGCCCGCCTTATGGCCCCTGGTGGGGTCGAGGCGGCTGAGCCGGCCCCGGAAGCTCAGGGGTATTAGGCGTTTAATTAAGGTCATATGAGCATTTTTTTTTATACCTTATTATTTTATGACACTGGCAGGTCACTATTTAGCGTGGGTTCCAGGGGGCTGAGCCCCCAAAAATCAGGGTTTTAGGCATTAAATTACCGTCAGATGAGCATATTTAGATGCCTCATTAATTTTGAACACTGGCAGTTAACTATTCTTTCTTTCTTGCTCTCATTCTATTTTATTTATCTTTAATATACCTTTTCAAAAAAGTGAGGGGGGGAGGGAGCTCGAGGCTCCAATCCCCGCCCCACCTCGGACCTGACATGTAGGAATCTCAAGAATCATATTTCTTGCCTGGCTGTAAATTTAGTAATTTGTCATTCTACAACAAACGTATTTACTAAAAAGTGAGGAAAAATCTCGGAAATTATGTCATTTCTTTCCCTTTCCTTCCTTCTGTCTTATATTTTTTGATTGGGGGGGGGGGGGGGGGGGTCAACAGCCTGGGAGGCAAGGCCCTTCCCTTACAAAAAAGTTCTATAGAATTCTATAAAAAAAATTCTATAGAATTTCTATACGCAATTCTATAGAAATGTTTTATAGAAATTCTATAGAAAAGTGGGCCACTTTTCTATAAGAATTCTATAGAAATCTATAACGGACCTCTATAGAATCTCTATAAAACATTCTATAGAATGGCCTATAGAAATTCTATAGATATTTTTTCATAGAATTCTATAGAAGTTTTTTTGTAAATAATTCTATAGACCATTATTTACCAGTTGAAAACCAGTTTATTATTCAGTAGCGACCAGCAATCAATAATCAATATTGCATGACATCTGGCCACGGACTAAACCATATTTTGTATAGACTCCTGCAATTGCTCCATCACAAAGATCATTTGAAGCATAATACAGTTGAGTATATATTGTTAATTAAGTAGTGCGGAGATCTTACATACATATACAAAATTATACACGTTTTTACTGGTTAGTAAATTACATATATTAATATATCTATTTTACGTCTTAAGTTACATGTTTAAAAAAATCGTACATATATATTATATTTGTCAATAATTGTCTAAGAAAATATAAATCACAAAATTGATGTTAATTGTCACATTTGCTTGACAGATCATGATAATTACATTTTCTGTGAAAACATGCAAATTATCATGAATATGCATGAGATACATATCTTCATATAGAAAAAAAATTCTATAGAATTCTATAGAATTTAGATCTATAGGAAACTTATTCTATAGAATTCTATAGAGAAAACTGATTTCTATAGACATCCTTAAAAATTCTATAGAGAAGTGGGGACGCCATTTTTTATATTAAATTTTCTATAGAAATTTAAATCTATAGAAAACTTATTCTATAGAGGAAACTCATTTCTATAGACAACCTTAACAATTCTATAGAGAATTAACTTTTCTATAGAAATTTCAATCTATAGAAAACTTATTCTGTAGAATTCTATAGAGGAAACTGATTTCTATAGACAGCCTAAAATATTCTATAGAGAATTAACTTTTCTATAGAAATTTAACTCTATAGAAAACTTATTCTATAGAATTCTATAGAGGAAACTGATTTCTATAGACAACCTTAAAAATTCTATAGAGAATTAACTTTTCTATAGAAATTTAAATCTATAGAAAACTTATTCTATAGAATTCTATAGAGAAAACCGCTTTCTATAGAGAATTCTTAAAAGTTCTATAGAGAATCTGGAATGTTATAGAGTTCTATAGAGTTCTATAGAACTCTATAAAGCGTTCTATAGAATTCTATACAACTTTTTTCGGCCCCCCGATCTCCTTCTTCCCACTTTTCTTTTTTTCTTCCTCTTCTTTCTTTCCCTTCTCTCCTCTTTCCCTTTCCCTTCTTTTCCTTTCTTCTCTCTTTTTTTTTTTTTTTTTTTGCGGGGGGGGGGGGGGGGGGGGCAAGGCCCGCTCGCCCCCCCCTGGATCTGCGCCTGTCTTTAAACTAAATCATTTTTTATATGATATAAAAGCTGAATATTTGCTTTTTACTCTAATATATTAAGTCACATACCGAAATATCTTGTCTGCCGATGGGTCTCATAAAAAATTATTGTTTTATATTGAAGTTGGTGCTCAAACTGGCATTATATTTATGCGCGGTGCAATTAACTTGATCAAAATGTGTTTTCAACCTTGAGGGCCTCTAAAAATATCGTATGACATTTTGAATGAATAATCACATACGCCTAAAAAAAACGAACACCTGATAAAATTACACATTTTTGTGTGTGGTGTGGCCGATCGATATTTCGTTTCGTTGGGGGGGGGGGGGGGGGGGGGGGGGTAAGGTCAGCTTTTGGGTCAACCATAACCACAATTTTTTTTTAAATTAAAAAAAACAACTAAAGGGGGGGGGGGGATTGCTCCAAAACACACACATAAAAAAGTTAAAGAGGGGGGTTCACCCCCCCCCCCCCCCCCCTCCCCGGCGTACGCGCCTGAGGTCAGTAGAATGTCATACGATAGCTTTAAAAACATTCAAATCTTCTCTCATCATCATCATCTGGTAGGAAGAAGGCGTTGGCCTGTAATTCCCGGCCACTGCTTCCGTTTCGCCTGTTGGATTTTTTTACGCCTGAGTCTATCTACGCGCGTGCACATGAGTGGATTCGTGGAAAATCAAAGCGATGCTTCCACCAATACTTATCAATATGTCTTTGGAATTTGTCTGCCCTTACCGTTAAACCGAGCAGTGAAAACTTTCCTTTTCCTTTTTTGATTGGTCGTTTTGGAGACACTACAGCCCTTTATTTGTAGCTGATTTATTGGTCGCTAGTTTCAACAAGGGAAGAAAAGGTAATCTTTTGACCTTTTTATTTCCGCTTGAAAGTTGAGAGTTAACAAGTGATTTATCGAAAAAGAAAAAGAAGCGATCCATCGAAGGGTAAGTCGGGCAAACCCGGACTTTAGTGCCCCCAGCTGAAAATCTCAGTTTATTATGGATTTAATAGGGGTCTATCAATAATATTAATTATGCTAATATATGCAAATATAAACATACCAAAACTTGATGATTTTTAATCATTTGACGTCATAAAAAGCAATTTTAAGCCAAAAATAGCAGCGAAGTAGGGGATCTCCTCTTTGCTTGATGCGAGATACTAGCGAACTGAAATAACCGAATAAAAACTATGGTGAACTAAAAAAAAGAGAAGAAAAAATCAAACCACCTCTGAAATTACCTTTGAAATGTTTATTAATTTTTTCTTCCGATATGCGCACATGATAGGGGCAGGTTGGGATGGGATGGGGGGGGGTGCTCAATAGTCGCCAAATTTGGGGTAAAAGGGCAACTGGCCTTGGGGGGGGGGGCTAAATTTATTATTTACTTATTTTTCTTTGTAATCATTTTTCTAATTTTTTTCCGGGGTGGCTCTTTTCTTTATTCTGCCCCCCCCCCAAGGCCAGTTGCCCTTTTACCCCAAATTTGGCGACTATTGAGCACCCCCCCCCCCCATCCCATCCCAACCTGCCCCTATCATGTGCGCATATCGGAAGAAAAAATTAATAAACATTTCAAAGGTAATTTCAGAGGTGGTTTGATTTTTTCTTTTCTTTTTTTAGTTCACCATAGTTTTTATTCGGTTATTTCAGTTCGCTAGTATCTCGCATCAAGCAAAGAGGAGATCCCCTACTTCGCTGCTATTTTTGGCTTAAAATTGCTTTTTATGACGTCAAATGATTAAAAATCATCAAGTTTTGGTAGACCTATGTTTATATTTGCATATATTAGCATAATTAATATTATTGATATTAAATCCATAATAAACTGAGATTTTCAGCTGGGGCACTAAAGTCCGGGTTTGCCGGTAAGTTCTACACTACACACACTCACTGCAGGCCGGTTGCCACATTATTACAAATTTGCCTATCCTGGCTGTGAATTAAAAGCTGTGCTATTGATTCTCAACATTTCAAACACCACTGTACAAAACTCAACTGATTTCACTCAAAATTGGTACTTTAGTGACGATTGATGACACCTAAATAGCAGTAAAATACAATTATTTCAAATTTCCGATGTTAGAAAGAATATTTTAAAGTTCAAATTGTGAGAGTCCACTGTCAAACTTGCCGATCAACCGCATCGGCATGATTGTGTACGTCTGTGTGTTATGAGTGTATTGACTATTCATGTATTCAAATGCTGCCTATTAACACGTAGTGCAGTGCTAAAGGTCAATATGCATTAGCATTGACTCTTTAGATATATGCTTTGCTGGAGTGAGCCAGGCCAGGTGTTCAGTTGCATCTAATGATCTAGATCAAGATCTAAGCCTAACAACAACAAAAATTGAGGAAGAAACAATTTGGTGGGAGGTTTTTTCATAAACCGGGAATGTTTTTCCATAAACATGGAAGCGGGATCAGGAGAGCTGAGACTGAGAGAGAGGGAGGAAGGGTGTGGCCATGGTGGTGCCAGCGGGCGTCTTCCGATCCCGTTACGAACTCAGCTAGTGCGACGGCGGGAGAATGCACGTGTTTATAGCTGCATTTAATCCTGGCTGTGTATTAAAACTTGTTCTATTGATTCTAAACATTTCCCAGCCCTGCCATAAAAAGTTCTGCTTGATCTGCAAACTTTGGACTAAATGTCATTTTATTAGCGGATTCATATCTGAATTTTTTGGTCTAGAATCTAGGCCTAGAGCGAATCGACGAACTGTGCGTTACGATTTGTGCCTGGGGCTGGGGCTGGGGCTGGGCTTGGTGTTGTTGGATGGTTGGTGATTTATATAGACCCTACACAGCATATTTGCAGCTTTTGCTGGCAAATCACATTTTCAGGTCTGAAGATACATCTATCCCCCTATTTTCTGAAATGATTATGTATGAACATGATTCCATTACTCATTACAAAATTCAGAGAGCAGTTTATGTGATCACAATTTGTGTCAGAAATGCTTGTGAAAATGTAAATGGATTGGTGACATAATCATAATCATTACATTATCAGTATTCAGTACTGTATGTAAACTTTACTCTGAGTCCAAGATACAGCATTTGATCGACGAATCTTACTAACGACTACGTTTTACAAAGCCTTTCCTTGAACTTAAAGATTTATTTTTTCTTTAGCATATACTCTTAAGTGTTTACTGCACCTCATTTAATTTGTCAATTTTCAAAAGGTACGACTACGAGTGTCTGCTCCATATCAGCCATCATGTGCTTCGGACCTCTACGCCCATTGCGGCAGCTCTGCCACTGGGGTCCTTTCATTGCGATATTCCTCATGCTCTACATCACAACGAATGCCGTCATCTGTGCCCTGGTTGTATGGCCCCCTTTGAAGGAAGACCCTCTCAGTGTGGCCCACTGCGCTCTGCTGGTGATATGGTGTTTCATCATCTTCTATCACTACTTTTATGCAATGTTCCTGGGACCGGGCTTTGTTCCCAAAGGCTGGAAACCGGTAGGTAACGGTCTCGGGATCTCTCAGAGTGAGACAAAGCAAAGAGCAGCATATATTTGAAACAAATTGTTTTAATTATATTTAAAAATTTAAACTTCAAATCACACAGCCTTCCTTGCAAACTTTTAAGTTCACAGATTCATACAACCTACATTTTTGTAAATGTCAGAAAAGGGGTTCTGGTACGTGATCTTCAAATGAAGAGAGGGATCAATTTGAGTGATCCTTGTATTAGAGTTTCATTTGCCTATAATTATTTTCAACCCTGTTATTACAAGAGTAAAAGTAGAAGTAAAAAACCTCATTAATTATTAAATAAAAGTTGTTGCTTGTACAATGTAGGTCTGCACTTTGAATTATTACATAGACACATCACCTCTCACTCCCATTAAACCATTATTTAGGTATGCAGACATTATCATTATAACTTCATAACAAGCTAGGTCACATCATGTTAGACTTTTTTTCCCTGTATACATGTATGTGGTTTTCAATGTTAATGAATACACCATTTTTTATTAATTTAGTAATGGTGATGGGGAATTCTAGAAGGAGACAGGTTTGATGGTAATTTATTTTATGTTTATAGTTGTATGCAAATGAAGAGGAAGTACTTGCTTTATTATTGTAGCATTTTGATGATTTCAAATCCATGTTATCCATGTTTACTTCTAGGAGAAGAAAGAGAATGAAAAATACCTTCAGTACTGTCAATTCTGTGAAGGATACAAAGCTCCAAGAGCCCATCATTGCAGATACTGTAAAAGGTGAGTCCTCACTCCTATTCATATTCTCTTCTCGCTTTTGTATAACTTTGTTTCTTAATTAAAGCCCCACTGCACTACTTAAAGCTACTTGCGCCCTCTATACAGCCAACATTAACAATGCCTAAGCGGTACCCATTGATCCCCATGATTCCCTTTTTCTTATGTTAATTGAGAGCTGAGTTGATGAGATAACCACCTGCCAATGACCTTGCAGGGATGTCTAATCCCTCCTGGCCAAACTAGTGCAGAGGGGCTTTAAGTTGCATGTATATGAATTTGATTAATGAGTATCTAAACTTCAGCTCTTTGTATGTAGCTCTATTAGTTAAACATGATGTTGTCACTCAGATGACAACAGCCGGGGTAATATGATTGCAGGGCCCTCAGGGAGAACAGTATTAATACTGACCGTCACCCTTGGTAAACAATACATATTAGTTGTAGTAGCATCATCATTATCATCATCATCATCAATCATCATCATCATCATCATCATCACCATCACCACCATCACCATCACCATCACCACCACCACCACCACCACCACCACCACCACCACCACCACCAGATATATGTGAGATTTTGATGTCCCTAAGAGTTGTGTAGAGAAGTAAAACTGTTATTTGTCGTATTTCACAAGTCCCTGTAAAAATATGAAGTAATAATTGTTCTTCTCTTTCCATAAGATAACCATAGTAATGTCATGTTTCAAAAGTAACAGTTTGCTAGTAGATATTTATATAATATGGACTGGCCGTGAGGGAGATACCACATAATATTTCTCAAACTAGATTCATACTGCCCCGAGTCGAAGACGAGGGCAATATGGGTCTTGTGAGTGCAATATATGTGGTATCTCCCGAAAGTTAAGCCAGTCAGTATTGTTATTATTATCCAAATCAGACATATAGAGCAAATACATACATGACAATCTCAAAGAACTGAAAAAACTTTGTCAAACCAGCTAGCACTGTGCATCCAGTGCTTGACGAAATGTTTGATACACTGCAAACAGTGTGTGCCTTTGGTGTGATTAATACTCGTACGCATAAAAGATGTTCAATGAAAATGACAAAATATGGCGCGGTGAATATGAGACTTTATTTCCTGCTTTTTTAACAAGTTGTCTGCTTAACAAACAGGAAGAAGGGGGAATTTAACATTTAAAGCCCATATACTTTTTCATGAAAGGTGAATATGGTCCTATATTCACTGATTAGCCGTTTTAGGATTACAAGCAAGTGTAATATGATTTTGTAAAACCACTGCTCAGATGTCTGATACAGGTAAAAATTTAATTTATTCCTTACTTTTCCACCTCTGTATCTGTTTGTATTTGTATCTGAATATACAATAATAATATAATAGCTCGTTCTTATATAGCGCTTTTCAGGACCGGAGGCCCTCTCAAAGCGCTTTACAGATAAGTATATTATTACCCCGGTCATTGGATTCAGGCTTACCCGCACACAATGTATGCACATTCTCCACTCCCTGGGGAGCATTACAGCCAGGCGTCATTTTTACAAGCGCACACTTGCTAATCTAACCACAATAGCTTTCGCATCCTACCGGGTACCTATTTAACACCTGGGTGGAGAGTGGCAAATGTAGATCAATGTCTTGCCAAAGGACATTAGTGCTGTGGCTGGACTTTAACCAGGGACGTGATAGAGAAGGACTGGAATCAAGCCGCTCTCCTTTGACCCCATGCTCCAAGCCGCCGAAAAGTTATGCGCTAATCTGCAACTGTTGACCAAGTGGTGAGATAAAAGAACGCATGAAATTTCACGATTTAGAATTCCTACATCAGAAAATGGTATCACAGCAACTGTTCGCTGTCCCTTCCAATGATTTCTCATTCATTGTTGAATGTGTAAAGAGTAGAACAAGCGAACACAAACTTGTGTAATTTCATCCTTTTTTAAACTTGAAAAATACAAAAAACACGCGAAAACACGCATTAGCAAACTTAGTGTTATTGAAGATTGTAAATCATGGATCAAATAACGGGACTTTAAAGCATGCACAAATTAGCGCATCATCCTTAAATATTGAGTTTTTGACAGGATGTAATTTTTCTTTTACCAGCTCTGGCACACAAATTAAAGGAAGGACGGAGTTCTAAATTTAAAAAAGTGTTTGATGCACTATTCCCAATAAAATCCCCATATAAAGTTTTTGATTTACACTGAAATTTTGCCGGTAATTTAATATTTTGTAATAAATGTAAAACTGGTGCCTGGCTTCCGAAAGTCCCCGCAGCGGAAGCGCGGTTCGGAGCATTGAACTTCAAAGCCAAGTGGAATGTTACACATCCCATTGTTACGCTTTAGAACTCAAGAATGCGTTTGAATAAATATTACAAGAGTTTCGCCTCCTTTTCTTTCACCTCCCTGCTTTAACCATGGACCTTGTGATCCACAGTCCGGTGACTTATCCACTCGTCCACAACACCTCTACAATATGTGTGACCAACTATCAATCTGTCTGTTTGATAAATTGATCTGTTTCTCTTTGTCCATCCATTTGTGTCTATCTTTTCTTTGCCAATTTTCCCTCTTCTTGTGTCTTTCTCAATCTGTCCCTTATCTTATCCCTTCATCAAGAGCTATCTCCTTTTACATCATTTCATTTCTCTCTCTTTCCATCCCTTTATTCTTCTTTCTCTCACTTTTACCCCTCAACCTCTCTATTTCCATCCCCTCATTCCTTTCTTTTAACCCCTCACACCTCCTTTTCTTTTCATTGCTCCAATCTTTCTTATTCTACCATCCAACTCCCTTTCTTTTTTATCCCCTCATCCCTCTCTCATAATCACACTTTCTTTTTTTAAACATTTTACCCCTCATCCCTCTCTATTTCCACCCCCTCATTCCTTTCTTTTAACCCCACACCCCTCTTTCTTTGCATTGCTCCAATCCTCTTTCTAATTCTCTCATCCGACTCCCTTTCTTTTTATTCCCTCATCCCTCTTAATCTTGTTGTGGTCTAGTGGATAAGTCGTCGGACTGTGGACCACAGGGTCTGTGGTTCGAATCCCGCCACAGCACTAATGTCCTTTGGCAAGAAATTAATCTACATTTGCAAATCTCTACCCAAGTGTTAAATGGGAATCGGTAGAAAGGAATTCCTTGACACCGTCAGCGCCGAAATCGGCAGCCTAGCAGAGCCGGGTAACATTCAGAGCGCCTTTAGCACCTTGCATGGTGGATATGTGCACTATATAAATATCTGATATTATTATTATTAATCTCTCATAATCACACTTTCTTTTTTCAACAGATGTGTGATGAAGATGGATCATCACTGTCCATGGATAAACACTTGTTGTGGTCATTTTAACCACGCCCACTTTACAAATTTCCTCATCTTTGCCGTACTGGGTTGTGGACACGGAGCTATAGTCTGCATGTACACTCTCTATATACAAGTCTTTCAAATAGTACTGGTATGTATGGTTTTGTCTTTAAAGCCCGTCTGTACTAGTTTGGCCAAGGGGATTAGACCTCCCTGCAAGGTAACTGACAGGTGTTTATCTCATCAAATCAGCTCTCAGTTAACATAGGAAGAATGGGATCATGGGAGACCAACAGGCACCGATTAGGCATTGTTTGCTGTATAGAGGGCGCAAGTAACTATAAGTAGTGCAGTGGGGCTTTAAACTGGCCCACAATGTTGTGCTAATACCCAGTTTTATGGGCTAGAAATTGGTAACTATTATACTAGAATTTCAGAGTAAAATTGTATGCAATGAAAAAACCTTTTGTGATCATTTTAACTGGCCATTTCACAAGTTTCCCCATCTTTGCTGTTATGGGTTTTGGAATGCAAGCTATTGTTTGCATACACTCGACAGGTCTTTTGATTGATAATAGGGACTTTTAGATTTGCACGAAGACAATGGGGATTGCTACGATCGACGTCCTTTTAATGCACTGCCTTGAATGGACGTCACACGTATCAGTCCATGCAAATCTAAAAGTCCCTAATGATAGGTACATGACTACGTGTATGGCTTTGCTTATGAAACTTGGTCATGATCGTTATATTAATGTGTTGTTTTATAGGCTAGATAATTTGAACTCAACAAATCTCGTTTATTATCCAATGGTGACTGCGTGAAGTTCATGTTCACTAATGCACTCTCATACATGGAGAAATGACAGTCTGGTATTTGCTTAATCCTGAAAAGAAAATTGAAATTATATATTCTTCAAAATTCATTCTATGTATAATTGTCTATTCGCTCTTAGAGAAGGTACATGTAGATGTCCGTTTCATTTGTAGATTTTGTAGAATTGTAGAATTTTAAGTATTACAAATGTACAATTAGTGTATGTTTTCCATTGGAAGGATGAATGAAACAGTAATTGAATAAGCAAAATAATCTTTTATTTTGTTTCTATCTTTCAGTATCCTCGCAGGCGATACATGATGGAATCGCTTCAGAATTCTCCATACCTAACATTCGGTTTTGGTCATCTTATATGTGCTATTCTTGCTGTCGGTTTTGCCCTTGGAGTTTGTGTAGCTGTTGGTGTTTTATTCGTTATTCAGGTAAAGTGAACATTTTGAGAGAAATGAGATTAACACTAAAGCATGTTTAGAGAGAACAGGGGGATGTTTCAAGACTAAGAACGACTTTAAGTTGGACTTAACTATGGCAGGCCGTTCATGCCACTGTTTGCTCTTACCATTTACTGGCATTAGTCTCTGAAGGGACGTATAGATTGTGGTGGCAAATCTACAGAATTTACATTTTTTGATAATTCATTATTGAAGAAAAAAAATGTATCTAAAGATCATAATTTGGAGACCAATAGTGAGAGCAACCAGTGGCATGAATGGGCTGTCATAGTTAAGTCCAACTGAAAGTCGATCTTAGTCTTTGTGAAACACGACCCTTGTCTAATACAGTGACATCATGCATCAAGTTTATATACCCAGTAGTCCAAACACACAGACAGCAGGGTTCTACTATTTAATGATCTTTGTGGCAGATTAGCACTGTGCTGAACAAAGTATCCGATCAGTCTATACTGCTTCCTACTATTATGTATGAAATCTTTCTACAGATTATTTCTTGAAAGTGATCGCTACTTTGTTTAGACAATTCAAGTTTAGAACAAACATACAAACATCACTGTAGTTAATGGGCTATTTTATTTTTCAAAATAAAAAATATATACAATTCATAACTTGGTTGCTAGAGGTGAGCTAAAGTTTTAACTTTGACATAGTCTAAAGAGCATTTAAAAGATTCTTTTTAATTAACTGGAAAAGAGCAAAGTATTCTTATTACCATAATTATTATTCCATACAGTTAGGTAACTTAGGTTTAGTGATCCATTAGTGACATGCATTTTATTACATTTGCCTTTTACACTCATGGTTGATGTTTTTCTTTTTTACAGATGAGATCTATAATTAAAAATGAGACAGGTATTGAGTCGTGGATTAAAACAAAGGTTAGTATCAAACTTATGAGTTCCTTTCTCTCTGTTTCTTATTAACTGTAATCATAGGGTATTGAAGTTCAATCTGTAGAGCAATTTCTGTTAGAATTTTGACAGTGGAACACATCCGGATCTGTATAGCTAGAGGAAAACAGTTTTTTTTTACAAAAGCCTCAAAAATATGTGCTACAGTATTTTTCAAAGACACCTAAAAACAAAGTTTTTTTTGCAAAGACACCTACACTTCTTACTACCAAAAAATAGCTTGAAAAAAACTTGAAAATTATGAAAGCTATTCAAAATAAACTTGGAAGAAGTATGTATGAGCATGCAAGGGTGAATTTATTAGACTTTGGATGTAAGTTTGTTGAATGTCACAGGGTCGTAAAAGTGTTAAGAATTGCCAGAAAAGGACTTGTTACTGTGATATCTTGAAAAGCATTAAAGCACTTCAAACTAAACTTGGATAAAGTGTGAATGAGCACGCAAGGATAACCTGATAATATTTTGGATGTACCCATAACAGGTCAAAGGTCAAAGATGACAGAGTACAAACATTATTACAAATCCAAGAAAATGTCATATTACTGATTTATTGCAACACAAATTGAACCAATATTAACCAAAATGAACTTATTAAAGTACAATGCAATTATCTATTATCATGAAAAGATTAAATGACAAGTGTTGGGGTAAGTGAGGTCAGAGGTAAAAAGTCACAGGATCATTGATCAATGAACATATTAGAGAGTAGAGACACAGCCGCGTTCAACATGTTTAAAAAGTTTTGCTAATCATTAGGGGAAAATAAGAATGTTGTAAACTTCCACATCATCTTCAGTTTAAACTTCATAACCATACTTAAAGCCAGTCTGCACTAGTTTGGCCAGGAGGGATTAGACCACCCAGCGTGGTCACTGACAGGTGGTTATCTCATCGCTTCAGCTCTCAATCAACATAAGAAAAAGGGGATCATGGAGGACCAGCCGTCACCGTTTAGGCATTAGGGACTTTTAGATTTGCGTGGACTGATACGTGTGACGTCCATTCAAGGCAGTGCATTAAAAGGACGTCGATCGTAGCAATTCACGTTGTCGTTGGGCAAATCTAAAAGTCCCTATTGTTTTAATAGGGCTTTAATAGAATCTCACTGAATGTGTATGTCACTGTCCTTCCATCCTTCACCAGGCTAATGCAAGACACAAACGTTCTGGAGGAACCTTTAGCTACCCCTACCTCCTTGGCTGGAAGAAGAACCTGATGGAAGTCTTCACAATGTCCGGTATTCCAAAGGGAGATGGGATCACCTGGTCTATCATAGACGGCTGTGACCAGTACACATTGACAGTGAGTGAGGAGTTTTAAATAAAGAATGAATGAATATCTTTGTATTCAAACTGGTATCACTGTGAGGGAAGTCTTCACAATGTCTGGTATTCCAAACTGGGAGATGGGATTACCTGGTCTATCATAGACGGCTGTGACCAGTATACATTAACAGTGAGTGAGGAGTTTTATAAAGAATAAATGAATAGAGGTGTCGTGGTTGAGTGGATACGTCACTGGACCGTCGATCACAAGGTCCGCGGTTGGAGTCCCGCCGCAACACTTATGTCCTTTGGCAAGACATTGATCTACATTTGCCACACTCAACCCAGGTGAGGTAAATGGGTACCTGGCAGGAATTAATTCCTTGAAATGCTGGAGCGTCGTAATGGCAGCCGTGCTTAAAGCCAGGGTTATGCGCCTCAGAATAGTTTACTAGGTGGATGGCGCATAATAAATGTTGTAGTAATATTATTATCTTTGATCTTTATCTTCAAATTGGCATCACTGATATTTATTATTTGTGCTGCTCTGTTCCCATAAAAATAATGTAATAGACAAATAGAACACTACAAATCATATCGAGAAGCACCCCGCCCCCAGATTTTGTCAGTGCTAATCAAAGGAGACACTTCAATCACAATAGTTACTTAAGTTACCTTACTTTATTAAGGCATAGACATGTTTAATATCACATCACAGTGCCGAAAAGGGCCGATTTGATGAAAATAACGACTGAACATGATGGCGCTGATTTATCTAGAAAACATTAAATTTGAATTTGCCATTGGATTGACCAATTGTGAATCTATTTCATGGGGAATTTTTTAGGAGGGGATGGTATCATTTTGTTTTAGTGTTTTATTGCCTCCTTTGTTTGTTCGTTTGTTTGTTATATCTTTTTGCTCTCTTTAATTTCATATTTTTTGAAGGGCCATTCAGGACGATAGCGTAACTTTTTCAGTGATGGCCGAGTTGTAAATAAAAATTATGATATTCAGACAACTGCACAGCGAGAACATGTTAAGATGGGATAAATGATTGTGAGTGTGCATAAAAATGCATGGGCAACAGACGGGGTAAAGATCTAGAATATTCCCTGTAAGCAGATGGATACACTTGGATTTTGTCAGGTTGTTTTGTCCAGTTTTCTAAGGCTGCGTATTCAACAAGCTAATTGATGGCTTTTGTCTCTTTGCAGAAAGAACAACTAGCACAGAAAGCAGAGAAAAAACATCGCTTGGTGAGTAATAATAATAATAATCTGGATTTATATAGCGGTTAAAGAGATGGTTTATTGATTTCAAACTTGACTGAATTTGGTATCATTGCAATCGAAAAATTACACTGAGTAAAATCATTACATTTGTGTAACTTGTACATTCGAGCGAAATTTATAAAAGTTGATTGAACTTGACGAAAAATCAACCCACGCAACGCCCCTAAAACATCGTAAGTCAGCTGATTTTCGAAGTGACATCACAATATGAACAGCGGGCCGCTCAGCTGAAACGATTGACGACGAGAGTTGCAGTTTGCGTGCGATTTGCATTGACTCTCGAGTACCGTACCCATTTATAACTAACGCTGTTTACCTTCATCAAAATCCCCTGGAAATATGGATACGGACGAAAACATACTTGAGTATACTCCAGAAGGCTCCTCCATGGCATGGTTTTGGTTCTTAATCTGACGTTAGTCTAGATAAATGGTATATAACTTCCAAAAAGCGATGGAATATATTGTCGATGTAGCGTTCAAGTTTCCCGTAGCTGGTAGCTGTGCGTGCGTACTCTGTGCATGTACTATGTGTGCAATACACTGACCTCTATAATGCGTGCATCACATCTAGCGCAGCTTGCTAGCCAGCCTAGCCAGTAGCCCGGCGCTCGAGCTAGCCGTGAATCGCGAACCGGACTGAACTGTTTCTCTCGGTTTATCAGGGTCCTATACGACTTAATTTATCAACAATGTAAATTAATCAGCCTAATCACACATTTTTGTAATGAATATCTGGACAATTCTATGTAAATTTGTCGCCTATTTCACTCCAAAAGAGTCGTTAGGTCAGCATGCAAAATGTCCTTTGCCTTCCCAGATCAGACACATACACGCTGAAGTGCCCTCAGAATATGTGATTATTTTCCCGATTTTTATGCTCAAATGTGACGGAAAAATAAATAAAAATCAAACAAACATTTGTAGAAAGTATCATTTATTCAGTGTATCTCATTCAAAATGCCAAAAAAGAGGAAATATCACCACTGGCGGTAATATACAAACAACGTTAACCCATATCTGAAAATTGCAATGGGTATCCAACATTGTCTCGAATGTGTGATGTAGGTTGTTCATATTGTGACGTCATAGTTTCGCGTGTAAAATAACGCCGTCAATTCACTTAGTGAGTGGGTTCAGGAAAGGGTAACAACATTGCATTTAATTTATTCCTCACAACAGTGAGGGCTTCAAAAGTACTTTGCTCAATTTGTTAATGTTCTCAGCAATCTGTAGAGGTGTAATTTGCCCATTTTCCACATTTCAATGAACCATCTCTTTAAAGGAAACCGAACCCCAAGTAATAACTTTACTTATACTAAGAGATTCATTATATTATTGCCCATAAATCTACAAGATTCCCCACCAAAGTTTATGAGAGAGGAATAAAGCAAAAATAAAGTACAGTTTCTCAACACGACATGGGCATCGCCATTTTCTTGATAATGTGACGTACTATGCGAAGTCGTTTATCAAGTAATGTATTCAAATTTATGGATGCTTCTTTCCCAGACGTGTGTGGTGATGAAGCATTTCATTCACCTGCTATTATCCTTTGTACTATAATTGCCAGAACGAAAATTGCATAAAAAGGTTTAATAGTGCTCTTCTCGGGTGAAAGTTTCTCATAAATGAAATAGATTTGTCAACTGCTATAGTGTAGTATTTATAAATGAATTTTGTTACAATTGTGCCCCTATTATTTATTTTTCACCTAATATAATTTCTATCATCTCAGTTATAATTTTTTTTCATTGAAAAGTAAAGGTTTCGTTATTGATTTAAAAATTCTTTCCAACTAAATCTTGGTGCATGGCACATGTACAACTTCAACAGGTATGTCACATTTTCAAGAAAATGGCTGCGCCCATATCATGCTGAAAGGCATCACATCATGCCAGGAATATCTTCATTTATATATATCTTGTACATTTTCGTAAGGAGTATTGTACATCAAAGGGCAGGAATATATCTCATTTTTCAGAATACCTACACTTATTCTTTGGGTTTAGGTTTCCCTTAATACGGAATACCCTCTCTATAAGCGCTATACAGATAGTATTATCCCAGTCATCGGATTCATTCAGGCATAATGTGCATCATCTCCACTCATATGGTCACAGTGAGGGCATAGGCAATTACTAACACAAATGCTTTCGTAATCCCACCGGGTCCCCATTTCTCGCTTGGGTATTGAGTGGCAATTGTAGATAAATGCCTTGCCAAAGGACATTGGTGCTGTGTCAGGGATCGAGCCACGAGTACAGGTAGATTCATTCCCAAGGATATTGGCTGTTTGAAGAGAAAAGGGTAACTTATTCCACAGAGGAGCTAATGATACAAATGCTCTATCCCCTCAGTTTATTTTAGTCCTGAATTCCTTTAAGGGATTGGGTATCTTTGTCTCAGATTCTAAACAAAATCCTGGATTTAGCTCATGCTGCAACCATAATTGGTCAGAAATGAATCCCATGACTGCCAATCGCACGTTTGATTATCAAGATATTTATGATTGGAATTCAAAAATCAAAAACCGTTTTCCCAACGGTTTTTATAACACTACAGTCTATAGGGGAAAATGAGTATGGGAAAACCGGTCACTAAAAGATTTTTACTTTTTTGAAGCGCAATTTTTGTTAGGGCTTCAATATTACACCATATCACAGACACTGATAAGACATAGGGCCAAGCATCTCAGATTTGGCATCGTTAAACAATGCCTACATTACTAGATGAATGTAAACCAGAACGACATGAGGGATGGGGTGTTTAAAGGGATGCCATATGCTCTGGAGCCAAATTATTTAGTGTTTGATAGGTAAATAGCAACATTTTATAGTTACATGTACTGTATATGCTGTTCAATAGGGAGCAAAAATAAGATGATCTTCTTTAGTTTGTCATAAGACGAGTAGCAGTATTTTGAACTTTTTATAATCGCCCAATTTAGTCTTCAGTTGGGTAATCTATAGAGAAATGAATGGCAACTATCAAGGTGAGAAGTATCAAAAGCATACGCATATCAACTGTTGGATAGATTGAGGCGACAGATATTTTCTAATCGCAGAAATGTTGCATAGATGTCTCACACCCATAGGCTTAAAGCCCCACTGCACTACTTGGCCCTCAATATAGCAAACAATGCCTAATCGGTGACCCCCCATGGTCCCCTTTTCCTTATGTTAATTGAGAGCTGATTTGATTAGATAACCACTTGTCAGTGACCTTGCAGGGAGGTCTTTCTCTCCTGGCCAACTAGTGCAGATGGGCTTTAATACAGGTAGGCAATTTGAAAAGATGTTACATCATACCTCTTCGTGAAGTTCATGTTATGGGTCCAATCTCTAATATACACTGTACTCTTTGTATGAACAGGTGGAATATGAGATCACAGACGACTACAGTGGTTACATCTGTACCTTCTCTCATGGTCTCTGTACCCTCATCAGAGTGCCTCTCTCAGATGAACCAAGGATACCAGTAGAATATGGTGATATCGTCATGGTTTCCAGATGGAAGAAGTGAGTTTTTCTTTTGTATCAGTTGACTTCTTTCTCTTTGGAGGTTTAAAGCGGGACCGCACTACTTGTAGCTACTTTTGCCCTCTATATAGCAAACAATGCCTAAGCGGTACCCTTTGGTCCCCCATAATCCCCTTTTTCTTATGTTAATTGAGAGCTGATTTGATGAGATAACCACCCATCAGTGACCATGCTTGGAGGTCTAATCCCTCCTGGCCAAACTAGTGCAGACAGGCTTTAAACGTTATCTGTATTTCATGCATGAAGCATTATGGCTTGGGTCAGTCAGTGTGTGGTTCTGAACTATTCTGGCTTCATGACCCCATCTGATAATTCTGTCAGTGCCGTGGTTCCTTCACCTCTAAAGTGCAAATTTTGGACAGTATCCTTCATGGGGGGTGTTTCACAAAGATCCTAAGTCAAACTTAACTCTAAGTTAAACTTAAACATTATGGAGAGCCATTTTAGCCTTAAAATAAAATATATTCAAAAGCAAAAAAATTCTCCTTGATAATAGAAAATATGAATGACTTGAATCAACATTTTATGCCTTTTAAAGCCCCACTGTTCTTCTTGTAGCTACTTGCTCCCTCTGTTATAGAAAACTTCCCAATCAGTGCCTGTTGGTCCTCTTTTTCTTATGTAAGTTGAGAGCTGAGTAAATGAAATAGCCACCTGTCAGTGACCTCGCTGTGTGGTCTAATCCCTTCTGGCCCAGTAGTATTGACAGTCTTTAAGATAACTTTTACAAAATATTTTCAAAGATGCTAATGGCTTTCCATAATTGTTAAGTCCAACTGAGACTTAAGTTGATCTTAGTCTTTGTGAAACACTCCCCAGAACTCAACTTGATCTGTATTTAATGCTGGGGAAAATATAATCTCAAATCAAGTTCTACCTCTTTTAATACAGATATTGGTAGTACGGTGATGTGGTGCTGGACCCTAAAGACGAAGACAAAAGTTGCCTCCTATCTCTTATGTACATAGTTGCGATTGATATCAATCGCAAATAAGTTGCGATTGATATCAACTTGATCTGTAATGCTTTGGAAAATAATCTTGAATCAAGTTCTCTACCTCCTCTTTACAGATATTGGTTGTATGGTGATGTGGTGCTTGACTCTGAAGATGAGGCTGATGAGGACACCAAGAAGTCCAAGAAGCGAGTCCGGGGTTGGTTTCCTGCCAACTGCGCCAAGGAGTTGAAACTTGAAGAGGAGGAGGAGGAGGATGGGGAGAGTAATAGCCATGCAAACAACAAGGGCAAGTCCAAGGATGACTGAAGAGACGCCACAGATGGGTAATTCCATGAATTAGGGACCCACTTTGTGACATTTTTGGTGTCCCACTTACATTAGGAACCCACACATATTTGTGGCTCTGAGTAAAGACTTAAATAGTGGAGTGAGATTGTTAAGTGATTTCCAAGCATAATATTGCATTCTCATACCTAGACGAATTTTGGCGAAAATCAAGGTACGCCATTTTGGATGTCCAAAATTTTGTTGCGACAAGAAAAACTGTTTGCGAACCTTCTTGCAACCATTTACGAACCCTGGCGAAACCCCAAATTCGCTACGTTCGCAAGCATTCGCCGCTTCGTGATATAGGGCCTTTACCGAGGCTAAAGATGTACGGTAGTGATGGCAAAATAATGGAAAAATTTTATTTGCCTACTATGGAAACAAAGCATCACCTTTTATTTATGAATGTATCCAAATACCTTGATTTGAACTTTACTATACCATTGTTACCACCCTTATATATTTTCACTGGCTCAAAGTACAATGCTTGATTGTTTATCTTGCAATAGGTGTGCTTTATATATTTCAGTACATTGTAAACTTACTATTAAACAAAGCACAACTAGAACACGCTTATGCACATAATGAGATACAGTATCCTCTTATGCATGTGGGCCTGGATAATTAGCTTAGGTTCCGTAAACCATACTCAGCTGAAGCATTCCTCTAAGACGCCAGGGGGGGTGTTTCACAAAGATCCTAAGTTGAAATTATCTCTATTAAAGTTCGACTTAACAATTATGGAAAGCCATAATTAGCATCCTTGAAAAGTTTTTAAAAGGCATAAAATGTTGATTCAAATCATTCATATTTATTTATTAATATCATGGGAGATTTCATGTTCTTGGTGTGGAATTTATGAAAAGTCTAAATTACTTGAATTTTTGCTTTTGAATATATTTCATTTTAAGGCTATAAATGGCTCTCCATAATATTTAAGTCCAACTTAAAGTTACACTGTAAGTTCAACTTAGGAATGTTTGTGAAACACCCCCTGGTAACCCAAACTATAAAGTTTAGCAAGAACCCTATATCAGACAAAACTTATTAATTTCCTTGTAAGCAGTTGCCGACGTTGGAGGTTGTGAATATGGGAACAATCAATTACCTATAATTCCCAAACTGTGTGAGATATAGGTATGAAACTTCATAGATTTATTAAGTGTAAGAATGCCAAGTTTTATAATTTTGCCATGGCTCCACGCCCCCCTTCCCCATTCGTGTAATTTACAAATCTATTTTCTATATTTCTAATGTGATGAAAACAGTTTATCTTTCCTCTTCAAAAATGTGATTGGCCTCAATTTAACCACACTGTTGCAAGTGTTGACGACTGTCTTCCATATTTATAAAAGTACATGTAGATTTTAAAAAATTAGAAGCAACTGTTGATACAAATTTTTGGTAGCACAGTTGCCTCATATACTTGTATGCTGTACATGTAATTTTGATCTCACTGTAAAATGTTTTAAAAATTACGGACATTGCAGTGCTGATGGTAAGAATGCTTTTACATGAGATTTTATTTTTTCAATGTAAGATGTATATATTTATTTGATACTTTCATAATATATAATCTCAGTTTTTATACTGGTTTATATCTTGTTATGGTACACACTGTATTCATGGTAAAAGAGAACAGTGTTTTACAGATGTGTATCAAATAGTTAAAGCAGAATAATGTGTCATTAAGATGACTTCAGTGAAAGCAGAAACTAACAGAACAGAATGGTGAATGTTAGAGGTAAGTCCCACAAAGAATAGAAAATTATGTGACGTTATGAAAGTTTAGATCACAAAAGATATTGATAACTTCTCATTGGCTACTTATTCAATTATTGATTGTAAAGGTTTTGTGGTCACCAGACTGAAGATCACAAGGTACAGGGTTCAAATCCGAGCATGGCACTAATTTCCTTTGGCTAGACGTTAATCTTCATTTGCCACTCTCCACCCAGGTGTGAATGGGTTTCTGATATGCTTGAGCACTAGTGGATAAGTCACTGGCCTATAGATCACAAGGTACAGGGTTCGAGTCCCGCCGCGGCACTAATGTCCTTTGGCAAGACATTGATCTACATTTGCCACACTCAACCCAGGTGAGGTAAATGGGTACCTGGTAGGATTATTCCTTGAAATGCACTGTGCGCTGATAAGGCTGCCGGAGCTAAAGCTAGGGTAATAAAGTCCAAAGCTCTTTGGACTTTATAGAGATGTTATTTCATAACATAGTATGCGCTATACAAGAACTGAACTATTATTATTATTATTCAAATCAGGGTTTACCCTGATATAACAATGTAATTTCAATGGTCCAAATATCCTTGTTATAATGAGTTTCTACTGCACACTTAATTTCAGAATGTGTACTTTGTACTTATAATACTCAACTTACATTTTCAACTTTTTTTTGGTTATTCCTGTATCTCATTACACATGAAGATATGTCTTTCATATTTCACTTTTACTTGTCTTTGATGTAAATAAAATGTAGAAGTAAAACCCACAAAGTGTATTGCAAAATTTAGAAAGATATTTAAAGAAATGGCAACATAACTGTATCATGCTGCTCACAATGAAAGCCATTAAACATGATTGTGTATTGAATCAATGTTTGCCTTCGATTGTAGCATTTTAAAAGATTACTGTGTGAATGCATACACTTGATCAAGTGAATTGATGTTGTTATATACATTGAATAAGCAATATATGATCTGTCTTTGTATAGCCTATAGGAAGTCATTCTTATCCATCTGGGGAGCAAAAGAAAAGAAACAAAATTTCTAAAAGATATTGAAGTTGTAATTATTCCTAATCTCACATTGATTTCTTTGTTATTCATGAAGTGAAAACAGCTACCACATAGATAAGTTCTATACAAGTAGGTTTGCATGGTGGAACAGCTAGAAAGCACCATGTAGGTACATGTACCGGTAGTCCTTAAAAGAACTTTTGTGATTCTTTCAGTAAGAACTTGGAAAATAAGTGTTACAGAAAAGAAGAGTCGACATTTCGTACAATATTTGTTGTTACTAGCATGTTGTTCTAAACAGATCAAGTACTCAGATTCGCAGATCGACATTTAATCATATTCAATGTTTTTGACTTATTTTCTGGTGCCTCAATATATTAATAACTCATTTAGGACCAAGTATTATCTATGTAGCTTAAAGCCTGTTTGCACTAGTTTGGCCAGAGGAGATTAGACCTCTCTGCAAGGTCACTGACAGGTGTTTATCTCATCAATTCAGCTCTCTATTAACATAAGAAAAAGGGGACCATGGGGGACCAATGGTCACCAATTAGGCATTGTTTGCTATATAGAGGGCGCAAGTAGCTATAAGTAGTGCAGTGGGGCTTTAAGGGCTACAGACATGGTTAGTCCATCAACTTTTATGTATTTCAGCTACAGCTTGTTAATGATGTGGCAATGCTATTTTGTTCTATTTGGAACAATTTATAATTTGTCAAAAAAGTTTATGGACTGTACTTTTTAAAGAAAATAACAATATTTCTATGGATCTAGTACACTGATTTGCAGAGTGAAATGTGATCGTATTTAATGTTTTTCGCCTCGTTTTCAGGTGCCTAAATATCTCATAACTTCTTTTGTGTAATTCTAAATATATCTTATTTCATAGAGAAACACTCGTTGCGTGGCATTGAATGTAGAATATCCATTGTAAAATGGGATTCGCACCATTAACCTTGGGTTTTTTCTCAGTTTGGGAAATGTATTTATTTGTTTCCACACTAGAGCTCACAAACTCTGATAATGTGTATCCATTGAAATTCTGAAATAAAAGTTTGTTATGCCCATTTGTTCATGATGTACTCGTACATAAATCAAGCCATTATTTTCAGTGTAGAATATAATATGGTAAAAGGGAATTTAAGAAAATTGCAAATACAATTGTTAATGTATATGCTTTATTAAATGCAATTTTGTTTAATAATGTCATGTGTCTTGGGATTCATCACTTGGGCATGAAGAAGAGGTAATGAGAAACAGAATACAGAAAAGGTGATACATTTTAGAGAAATTAAAGAAGAGAAAGATAGAATAGAAAGAGGGAGAGAGAGAGAGAGATGGATGTACATTGAAAGTGAGTTAGATAGGGACAGAAATGAGAGATATACATGTAGATGACAAGAGAAAGGGAGAGAGAGAGATATATATATTTTGCGATGTCTTATCAATACATGTATACTCATTTTAATATTTTAATCTGACAAAAACAATTACAAATACATATCTTATTTGACTTGGAGGTTTCTTTATAACAAATAATTTCACAATTCTTTTACTGGAAGGTCGATTGACTACCCAGCTAATTGGAAAAGATGTTCAAATCCCTATTTATTAATTTTCAAGTTCTTTATTAATCTTTCTTTAATCATCCTACAGTAAAACTTACATCATGAAGTGACATAAATTAATCCTCAATTAATTTAGTTCACTAACTAACAGAAGGCCTAGTTTCTACTCTACAATGTCCTTATATTTTGTTTTGGTGGTAATTACACTGAATCAGAAACAGTAATTTGGTCATTAAATGAAAATAAGAAATTAGTTTCACAGTGAGAAGTTTTTGTACAAGTATTTTCATCTAGGAAAAGAATCATAGTGCTTTGAATAGGCTGATGATTTTATTATTCTTACTTGCTTTATCTTGCCATTTTACATGTATTAGAATATATGTGTTCCGTGGTGAAGTGGAGGTCTACTCTTTTGTACCTATATCGATGCTTCCTCTCTCTCTCTCTCCTTAGTCATCCTGAGCCATCTCTTCTTCTCTATCTCTCCCCTTTCCCTTTGGACCCTTACCAACTCTCCTTATATTTCTCTCTTCTATCAGTCCTTAGAGCTCTCTTTCTCTCTCTGCTCATATTTCGATTGTGATGCTGCTTCAATTCTAGTTGCATATTCACATGTATTTATTCATGATGTGATTCAAAATTTTATTTCAAATTCTTGCTATGTACGAGTCATATAATTATCTTATTATGTTGTGTGCTGAGAGCCGGAGGACCGTACCTGCTCATAGACTTTCTTTATGGAGTCTCGACGCCCTTCTGGCTTTCAGCACACAGCACCATGTCTTTGTCTTATGCTTCACATAGTACATTTTACACCAATTTACACCAATGGAAAACGAATTTCTGTATTATATATGGACAATAAAATCTTGAATCTTGACGAGGTTCACATTTTGCTCTCCATAAATAAGTGACCTAAGCTATGGGCCTAACTCTATACATTTAGGCAGGCTTTAAAAAAAATCTGGCTAAGGAGCTTTTGAGCATAACTTCTGAGAGCACATAGCCGAGATACATAATCATGAAATCTGAACAACCTCTCTTCTTTTGATCCTCAAAAGCTAATTTGTTTTGATCCTCAAAAGCTAAAATTTGTTTCATATTGCTCTAAACTACAACTCAGATAGTACACATGATCCATAAGATCGAGCCAGAAGGGAATTAACACTGTAAAATTGACACCCTTCTGGCTCCTAACAGATCAAATGAAAAATATCAAACGTAACACAGTTTTTCTTTCAAGTTTGAACTCCACTTTTTCTTTATTATACATTTACAAACAGAAAACATGAATTTATTTGACAAATATATCAAAAGTCATTTTCATTCTGTTAACAAAAGAGAGCAAGAGAACAAAAATGAATAAGTTGTTTTTCAAGAGTACTGCATGAACACGAAGAGTTGTTTAAGAGTAAGACCATCCTGATATTAGGTTGGTAGAACCAGAAAAATGAGAGGAAAGGGTCAGTGAAAATTTGAGCAAATTCTGATCAAAATAAGATAGTTATGAATCGTTGAATTTGCGATTAATCAAACACAAATTGGCAACTCTGTGACATATCTTGCAAGCTCCCCAAGTTAATATCAGGGTGGACTTCCTCTTTTCCATTATAAAAACAGATTTGTACATATATTCACAAAATGTACTAATTACTTTAATACATCTGATTATATTTGGACTATTTCATTGGGTAAGGTAATTTCTTTCATAAGTAAAGTATAAAAATAAATCTAAAAACTTCAGTTTTGCATAAATTTCTTTACAGCTTAATGATAGATAAACAAAAAATGATTGCAACATATCTATTCTTTATCATGGTATCTTTCACTTGACAAACACATCAACATGTAAATGGCAATGCTTTTGATGCTGGTGTAATTTGAAATACCAAGAAAATGCTAGAAAATATATCCATTTCCTCCATTAGTTGCCCTCTTTTCTATTCAAGAGCATTGGAAACCAAAAGCAGAAACTTGAATGGCTAGTTTTGTCTTGATAAAATCTAACATGGCACTTGTTAAAATCTATTTTTAACACTAAAACAATGTATATTAATCAGTATTTATCTATTACATGTACTTTGGTTAAACAGTGAAGCAAGAAACATTTATTTTGAACACTAAAATGTATGAATTTAAGATTACAGCCACTTTCACGATCATAAATCTTCAAAGCCCACTCTGAACACCAAGATAATCATTAACAAATCATCATTTTGCTTGAAACTTTTTAGTTTGATATTTTTCATATCAAAGTCTGATAGATTTATGCACAAAACAAACACTTGATTCACTTTTCTATCAAGATTTTGGTCACACATGAAATATATTTTAATTGCTTTCGTTGTGCAATAAAATGAACTTAAATAGACCACTATGAATTGTGTTAAACAATATTATCCATATCATATATTCACATTTTCCTTAAATCACTCAACTACATATATATTTACAAGAAATAATAACATTGATGTATCTGTGTCTATTACACCTATGTATAAGGTAGACATGAACTTCTTTTTTTGTTCATCTTGTACATATTTTCTGGAAAGCAATCGCTAAAGTAAAGAACCTGAGCTTTAATTAAAGCTTTTAAGATTCTTTTTTTTTCATTTTACCCAACAGTACCAATTTCAGACATAATTAATTACACTTAAGTACAAAAAGTAACATGATAAATATACAAACAAGAATGACTGTATTGGAATGAAAGGCATATTTCAAAGTTCCTAGTAATCTACATACAAGTAACTTTCAGAAAGACAGAAACAAAACAAAATATACGACATATGCTCTACAATACAAATTAATGCGAGCCATCAATGATATATACATGTATAAACAAAAACAAAACATACACTGTAAAGGAAGACATCGGCGAAAATCAATTTCAATCCACTTACATGTGTATATGAACCGAACAACCAGCAGGTCTGAATAATTCATGATCATTTTGCAAACATTATACTCCACTTTGCACTTCATAGATTGATCTTGAGCGCAATATTAAAAGGCAATCAATCACTTGTCTCATCACAAACATATGTGGCCAATTTTGTTCTGGCAAACACCTACAGATACTAGGAAGACTATGAATATTCATTTAGCAATTACATTATTAACAGAATCAAACATTTTCCCCTCAATTTGATAAAATTGAAATGAAAATGACATTTCAAATGTGGCTTGAATGCATGATATACTTCGCGGTTGAGTGACTATGTCGAGTGCTATTAGCTTAATGCTATTGCTTTATGCGCTGATTCAGCCACATTACAATAACAACTTGTTTGATGACGCAATCATTTGACAACTAATGGTATTGCTTTCTGTCAATCAATTATAAACGCCAAATAGGTGTTTTATAACTAGCACCTTGCAAATGAAAATTTAGTCTGGCAAACACCTTCAGACACTAGGAAGACTATGAATATTCAATTAGCAATTACGTTAACAGAATCAAACCTTTTCCCCTCAATTTGTTAAAAAATTGAAATAAAAATGACCTTTCAAATGTGGCTCAAATGCATGATATCACACGGTCGAGTGACTGTGTCAAAGTACTATTAGCTTAATGCTAATGAATTATTGAATTACTGAACGTGCTTTATGCGATGATTCAGCCACATCACAATAACAACTTGTTTCATGACACGATCGTTTGACAACTAATGGTATATTGCTTTCTGTCAATCAATCATATATGCCACGTAGGTGTTTTATAACTAGCAGCTAGCTTGCAAATGTAAATTATTTTTTACATTTTATAGCTGCATCACAGCTCAAACACTTTTCCCCACAGCAGTGCCTTTGTATAGGTATAAAGTTTGAACTGCCCAATTTCGATATATCTTTTTTGTTGAAATTCAAAACAGATTCAGGATTGTGCAGTTCATAGCCATTGAATCATGCATGTAGCAATATATGAGATCAAATTGACACAATATTGGAAACCTTAAAGGGGAAGTCCACCCTGAAATTAAGTTAGTTTTAATAGGAGTAGAAAAATGAGAGAACCAAGTCAGTGAAAGTTTGAGCAAATTCCGATTAAAAATAAGGAAGTTAGGATTTTTGAAGTTGTGATCAATCAAACACAAATTGGCAACTCTATGACGTATCATGCGAGCTCAACTTCCATTTGCTCAGTACTAAAAAAATCTAAAATTTTCATTTTCCCTCAAGAAAAATTTTAACCATACATGCACCCTATATATAATAATTGCAAATATGTTTCTATACTCCCCCTGCAAGGAACAAATATATATTCCGTCATCAATAACGAAGAAAACATGATTTTATGGAATATTATGTACAAAGCAAATGAAGGAGAGCTCGTATAATAAGTCACAGAGTTGCCAATTTGTATTTGATTGATCACAACTTTCTTATTTTCATTCAGAATTTGCTCAAACTTTCACTCACCTGATTTTCTTATTATTCTGCCTCTATCGAAACAAACTTATTTTGGGGGTGGACTTTCCCTTTAACTACAAAATCACTTTTGTGATTAAATTTGCCTATTTAGGCAGAAAAAGAAGAAGTTCAGATCAACCTTTCAAATATCAATATTCCAATACAGTACACTTCAACTACCTGGCCCCCCTGCTGTGCCAGAAAGTTTAAACGAAATTAACAATAAAAGTGATCAGCAATCTAACACAGGTCCATAAAACAGTGTAATTTCAGTCTTATTCATTTTTATAGGACAATTTTAAGATCTTAAGATTATTTTCTCACTGTTTATCTTGATATAAACAATATCTTTGTTAACAAATAGTTTATGATTTCAAAATGAAAGCCAAGCTATTTAGAGTAGAAAATAGCCAAGTACATATATAAATCAAAATTTGAGAGTCAACATCTACTATACGATTGTTTACTTAACAAAACTAGTGGAAGGGGTCAAGGTTAATTCATATTCTGTATACAGATCTGTGTATCGAGCCATTGTTATTTATTCATGTGAATCTATTGAGAAAATTTGAGCTAAATCCAGAGTACCGGTACAACCATCTCAAATCTAATTGCATTGTTGTCTTAAAAGGCCAGAGTTGAAAAGTAGTAGAGTCAATTGATGGGCAAAATCACCCGAACCACCCAAAAATTGTAACAACAGGTTTCTCAACAGTTTCTACAATGTAGTATTGTTTGACATTAGAAACAATTAACATACCAAATATTTAAGAAAATAGTGGGACATGCGTAAAGGGATTATTTTCAAAATGGAAATCCTAGATCCTAAAAATAACCAGAAGTGATAGACACCAAAATCACATCTCTATTAAAGATGTACTGTATACATGTATATCATGAGTTATGGCAATTCTAAGGTATTGGCAGCCATGTTGTAGCAAAAGTACCATAATCTGGGTATAGATGGAATATATTGTGTATATATTATATCCTTGAAGGTTGTTTCTATGACACCACTTACCTCTCAGAACCTTTGTTCATTAGGGTACTTAAACATACATGTATATGAGAACTGAAACATCTAGTATAAATGCAAATGAGTATTCTCTGTACTGGTGTCATATTTCTACTTCTCTAGAACAGAAACCCTACCCTGAAATTACCAGATTAATACCAGTATTCTTGTAGCATGCACTACAGAAAAAAATGAAATTAAAAAAGGAAAAAAACCTCACTTCTTTCTTCCAAAAGGGCAATTTTGGAAAAAATAGTTTTAAATTACATCAATGATCCAACTTTCAGTTTCACATGTAATTATATGGATGACTTCCTGCAAAAGTAGTGTCGTATTTGTGAATATTTGTGTGGTACTGATAGAAAAGAAAGAGACAGAAATTTTGTTTTAAAGGGGAAGGGGATCACTTTGCCAATCAGGAACCTTTGGCAAAATTAGTTCCAAACCATTGAACCAAGTTTCAGTTTCAAATAATGTTGTATGTATGGCTTTCAATCCAATGTACTGTGGTAGTTTTGTCTTAGTTTGTGATTATATTATTTGTACTACATGTACTTACATTGTAGATGAATATCAGGACAAGGCCCTGTTTTATAGATAGGAGAGAAGAGAAGAAATGAGCCTGAAGGGAAAAAAACTGAAAGAGAGAGAGAGAGGGGGGAGAGAGAGGGAGGGAGAGAGAGAGAGGGGGGAAGAGAGAGAGGGAGAGAGAGGGAGAGAGAGGGAGAGAGAGGGAGAGAGAGAGGGGGGGGGGGGGGGGGAGGAAGAAGGAGGGAGAGAGAAGGGGGGATGTTGCCTAAAGATAAGATTTTTGTTGTTGATAACCTTTATAACATACAGGGAAATACCAGTGCATTATCAGATTCCACTACCGGTACTTCCTGGTCCATCCAACAAAATAGGAAAGCGTATTAACTACACACATGTACATGGTCATTTTCATATCCTGGCTGATATTTCCTACAAATTTCTCCTTACAAGACTGGGGGGGTGTTTCACAAAGATCCTAAGTCGAAATTAACTCTAAGTTGTACTTAAACATTATGGAGAGCCATCTGTAGCCTTAAAATAAAAAATATTTTGAAGCGAAAATTCAAGTATTTTAGACTTTTTATAATTTCCGCATCAAGAACAGAAATCTCCTTGATAATAGAAAATATGAATGTTACAAAACATTTTCATAGATGCTAACATAGGTGTTAAGTTCAACTTAGAGAGAATTAGGATCTTTGTGACACACCCCCCTGATTGAAATATGTTGGTTCTATAAACTAATTCAGATCAGCTCAAGCTGTAAGGGGGGAGGGGGTATGGTACATATACATTTTGGCTGAACTCTGACACAACCCTAAATGCAATTCTCAAAAATATCTAGGTACCATCAAATAAATAATCTCAGAAAAATTCAGTTCCAATAAAACCACACTATGTAATATGAATTTGTAATTCATGAAAATGTAACTATTCCCATTAAAATTGGCAGCCTTTCTTTTTGTTTTAATGCAGCATATTGAAGGAGGAAGTATATTCACCACAGGAGCTCAAGTGGCACTTGAAAAACTTAAAAATTTTGATATTAAGATAGAATAAGGAAATTATCCAAAGCCACATGTTTAATTATGAAAGTATCTTTAGAACAAGTATCTTGTGTACACACAATATAATTACTTTGGCATAATAAACATACAACACATAGCATGAAAGTGTTTAAACCATTACATTATTTAGAGAAATGAGGTTTGTACAAAAACATGGTAAAAGTGTAAAACACACAAAAATGTATAGAACTTATACTGACAAAACAGAGAATATTTACCACATTGTGGCAGCTCTTTGGCGTGACTTCAGAAAAAGATTGTCTATGTTGTAGCTTCCTGAATTCAAGGAAGTCCAATGCTGAATCGCTTACTTGAAGGTCACTTGGTGAAGGTCACTTGCCGAAGGTCACTTGGTGAAGGTTACATCAGGTACTTATAATTGACTTGCATTATCATCAACGTCCATGGGTTCATTGCTGACTTCCAGACACTTCCAGACATTTACCTACCGCTGGTATGTTCTCCAGTCAGTGGACATGCAGCAGTCAGAATGACCAGTTGTTGTGAGGTTGTTTTCGATCGATGCAGACGATTCTCCTGCCTGTGTTATGAAAGTAAGCAGAAGAATGCCAGCTGTCCTAAGGTTAATTTTCAACATAAAAGATTATGATACCTTTGTTTTAACTCAATATATATCAACTATAAGACGGCACAAAAAAAAACAATTATCCTGATGTAGATCTTTTCGAGGGGTCAGTGACACAAAGATGTAACTCCATTTTGAGAAAAAGTGGTTTTTGTATCAATAAGGAGTTAAGTCTATGTTTCACTAGCCATTAACTTTAATGGGGTGTTGGGTGGAGTTAAGTTTTTGTGTTTCCTGGAAAGCCTACATTTTACTGAACATTTTGATATCAAATATTCATTTTGGCAAAATATGTGTCATCGAACCTTCGTTTGTTCTAAAGCCATTGCCTGAGCAACAGTTAGAGACAACAAAGATGATCAGTTGACCAGATAGCTAATGCTACAAAATGTTTTATTGGGATATATCAACATTTTTGATTGCATTAATCATCAATCCTTTACTTGCCAAGCTCAGATCTTATGGAATTTGGGGGTTAGTACTTGACTGGATTAAAGATTATTTAAATGATAGAAATCGGTTTGTAATTATTTCATTTAAGCGAATAGCAGCTTTCATGCCAAATTATGCAGGGCTCTATTCTCTGGTCCCTCTTTTTTCTCCTTTATGTAAATTATCTTCCTACATGTATTGTTCCAGAGGGACAGTCATATATTATCTTTGCAGATGACACTAATGGTTTTTTAAGTGACTCAGATTTGATTTATTACATTTAAAAATTGTTAATGTCCAAAATAATTTGACTCAGATAAAGCATCAGAAATTTGTAGGTATTACAATTGATGACAAACGCACATGGTCAAACCATATTGATAATTCATGTTCAAAGATTGCTTTAAATCATTGGTATAATGAGCAAACATAAGGTTGTTTTAACCCTCACATACATGTATTTCGTTACTTATTTATAATTCAATGATTTTACCACATTAATCATATGGTGATATGTTGGGGGCCATTTGTTCAACATCTCTTGTTTACAGAATTTTCTAGTTACAAAAAAACGTGCCATAAGAGTGGATTATTGCCAAGCCACAATATAGAGCACATACTTAAAATATTTTGTAAAATATAGTGTATTAACTGTCTATCAACTATGTCAATTACAAGTGGGTGATTTTATGTTTAAATATGTTAGCAGGCCTTTACCTCAAGCTTATATTGACTGGTACATATCAAATGATTCTTTAGAAATACAACACCAGTAGCTCGCATCAATTACATTCTATATAGTGTGAGTCCAAAAAAAGTTTACTCCTAGAAAATTGCTAATTATTTTATAAATCATCTACTGTATGAACAGTAAATTATCAAACATCTTATGAAAGAGTGTTTTAGCCCGAATCATTTACCGGTAGTATCATTTTTGTGTGGTTATGTGTTCACGCTTGGATGAACAGGAGGCATTGTTTGCGAGAGTGCTGGTGTGATGTTGGAATACCGGTAAAACAATTGGGATTTGTCGATTTGGGTATTAGTTCGGTCATTGCAGATCCAAATAACATCCCTATCAAAAATCGAATATCAAATATCAACGAACATGCGTGCACGTGTGTGTGTGTGTGTATGTGTGTGTGACTTTGCTTCTGCAAAAAGCATATGCAATGCATTTTATTTTATACATTGAATTCCTTCTCTCACTTTAATTCCAACAAATCACTTACTGTAGGCTTCACTTTGGCGCAAATAGATTTTTGTGCTCTCGCAAACAATGCCTCCCGTTCATCCAAGCACGAACACATACCACACAAAAATGATACCAAATGATTTAGGATAAATCACTCTTTCATGTTAAGATGTATTATAATTTACTGTTCATAGATGATTTTTAAAATAATTAGCACTTTTCTAGGTGTAAACTTTTTTTTGACTCGCACAGTATTATTCAAAACTACCCGAAGACAAAAAAAGTGTGAGGTACAGGGGCCAAGCCCTCTGAAATGGTTTAACTGATGACATTAAAAACTCTGTATCACTTCAAAGTTTTAAATCAAAATTTTAAAAACGTTTATTGTAAAATATTCAATTCCCGTTGTAACTCAGTAATGGTAATTTTCCAATTACCCCCCCCCCCCCCTCCCCCTTTTTTACCATGTTTACAGTGTGATATGATTATTTAGGGGATTAACCCTGGCAAGGAACTTTGCTTTCGTTTTTCCCCCTCCACATACTGGTTTATCATATTATTTGACCCCTTTGTCATTTACTTCTTTTTTCTTGTAATGTACATGTATGTATTCCTTTGTATTTTATAATGTACATCATTTTATATTTGACTGTTCTTTTTAAATGGAATGTGGGAAAATAAATGAAATGAAATGGAAAAAGATTTAATCTAATATAAGCTTACCTCACAGATTTTGTGGTTTCTCTCGACTCTCATGGTGGTCCTACATGGCTTGGTACATTTGTAGAGTTAGATGTAGGTGCTGGTGGTGAAGGTTCTAGGACACAGCTGTTAATCTTGGCCTTCCCATCCACAAGACAGCTCTCATCGTACTCGTTGTACATCGCATTGAGGTGGTTCCCCCTGATTTTTGTTGGCACAGGTTCAGGGGATTTACACAGCATTGAGGAGTCAACTTTCGGACTGTCATCGGGTCTCTCCGAGTCAGATTGAAACTTGGCCAGGAAATGCCGCTTCTTGGAATACCTCGGAGACTTCAGTTCAGACTTCCCGACACTCGTGTCAACTTGACTTGATGGCTCATCTGATGAGGACGGTGACTGTTGGCTCTTACTTCGTTTCAACTTCCTCTCTGCCTCGCTCTTCAGCAGCATCTGAAGATCAGAGCCAGACTCTGGGGACATCAGTGTCTTGGAGGCAAGTCTCTGCACCCTGGAGATGTAGAACTTTGGCTCTGAATGATGAAACCTCGCTGGGGTAGCAGGTTTAAAGGAATTCACAAACCCACTTGGAGCTTCATAGTCATATGGCATCTGAGGAACCACTGAATGTTCTGGAGATACTTTCTGAGATATATTTGTGTAGTTTACATCATTAGAGCTACTGTCTGCTGCAGAGAATTCAGTTGTAAGATCTTTACTTGGGACAGGTTTAGTACACTGGTCACTTTCTGCTGGTCTTTGGTCCCCAGTTGAAGGAATATCCACCAGGCTGAAAGACACATTTTCATCAACATCATGGGGCATACAAATATCCATAAGTACTAGATTTTCTTCACTGGTACTGATAGGTTTCCTGACTGGCTCAGGTGGATATTTAAAGTCTGTAGATGGACCTGCTTCAGGATGTTCTTCACGATACCCAGTACGATAGTGTGTAGGCAAACGAATCTCTGAAGATCCTCTAGGCATATGCTCAACTGGAGTTTCTGGCGTGCTGGGACAAAACTCTGGACACGAACGAACTTCTGGTGAAACTTCTAACTTGATCTGCCCTGCATCTCTGTGATTTCCACATTCAGGTCTAGTGGTGTCTGGTGAAATATCACTTCCTGACCACTGTCTGCTTCTAGGGAAATGTCTGTTCACACGATCTTCTACCCTTCTTGGCTGTTTCTTATCCAATGCTTTCATTGCATCAACTCTATATTCAAGATTGTTTCTTTTTTTCTTGATAATGTCTTTGACGGCCAGCAGCATTTCTGAGTTGGCCATTAGACTCAACCAATTCATTACTTTCAATTCAATCGCTGGCTTAACTCTAGGAATACCAGTTGTATTGGGGACAAACTCAGACAACATTGCCTCCTCTTGGCTGGGTGGAATCAACTTTCCAAGGACTTCAGCGTGAATCCGGATGTCTGCCATCAAGATCTCATACTTCCTTCGATGCAGGTACATCTCACGTCTATCGATCGAGATCCTACCAAACACTTCTGACATAATGCACTGTAGAGCGGTCAACGCTGACTTATGAACCTTCAGAAGAGGAGCAACCTGTAATTGAGATGATGCTTTTCTAACCTCTCTTGAACTGTTCTCCACAGCATGCATTTTCGCTTTGATCTCCAACAGGGCAACATGGATATCTTCCCAGGAAACAATCGATGTGTACCCAAGTGATGCCATTGATTTGGAAGGGGAGTTCTTAAATTCTTTTGTAAAGTCAATGCAATAGGTTTCCTTTTCCCTCCAAAGACCAGGGAGATGTGCACGTCCTCCTCGTGAGAATCCCCTCCCTCTTCCTCTGCAATTGCTAACAGTTTTTTGGTTTCCATAAGGCTTTCCCAAGTTTCCAGGATATATGTATTTCCTGTAATCAAACCTCTGGGAAGGGGTGCGGGCCCTCATTCCAGAGCCGGGTCTGAATGGCCCATGCTTAGCTGATTTCCAGTCATACCCTTTGTTAAATCGGGAGAATTGTCTGTAATGTTTGAATTTACTCCCTGGCTCTCGAACATGCTCTCCTCTGTCGCTATCAATATCACTCTCCGAGCCTGATACATACTTCCGTTTGTGTCTGGTTTTCTCTCCATCATTTCCAGTGTGTTTGTATTTTCTGTGCCTTTCAGGACTCCTTTCACTTAGCTTTCTCTTCTGAGGAGTCCGTTTATAATCAGATTCACCTACTTCATCATCGTTATAGTCATATTTCTTAGACTCTGGACTTTTCCTTTTCTTCTTCCCACCCGAGTTACTGCTTGTAGGTGTGGTAGATTCATTTGATGTATCCAATCTTCTTTCGTCTTCACTTCCTTTTCCATTTCTGATGTGATCGAACGAGGCATTCTCTACTGAATCGCAGTTTGTTTGCTCAAGTTGGTCTTTGTGGGTTGCACAAGAAACATGTACTTCTCTAGCAATGTTGTCATTTTGTTCTTTACTTCCACTATTAACCTGGCTGGAAGCAACCCTTGCTTCACTTACAAATTCTGTAATTGTTTGTTCAATGACATGATCTGGTTTGTCTGTTATCTCACCGAGAGCCTCCTTGACTTGCCCTTCTTCCTTTCCATCGGACGATGCCATTCCTTCTTTCTTGCTAACTACTTCAGGATGCACGACTCTCTTTACAAGGCATTCATTGGAATTTTCTTTAGCGAGTGCCTCAGCACAAGATGTATTGTTCAATATCCCTCTCACTGATTCTTCTTGCTTACAATTCAACTTCTTTGAACAAGGTAAAATATTACTTGGTTTAGGATGAGGCGTTTTGTCTTTTTGCATGTTTTGTCTGGCCTTGCTCCGGGATATTTTCTTGCTTTCTTCCGCTTGTGTATGAGGCCACGTTAGTGGTCTGAGTTCTTTAGGATCGCCTGCAGGATCTGGAGTCAAGCTTCTCCTAGGATCAATCCTTCTGTGTACAATGTCCTTATCCTCAAGAGGAATGAAATGAGGATCAGTTTTGTTGGTCTTATCCTTGATTAGAGGACGGCCATGAAATTCCTTGGCTTTTTTCTTTGATTTCTTGCTGATGGGTTTCTTCTGTTTTTTATCTCTTTTTTCAGGAGACAGTGACTGTCCATGCCTTGATCTGCTGGATGAGCGCCTCTCCCCATCACTCTCAGCTGAATTTTCAAGAGAAGTACCTCTTTGATGCCCAACAGTTCTTGGTATTTCATGAGATACCATTCTCTCTTTCCTAATACTATCCTGTCTTGGATAGTCAGAATGTGGATCATCACTGAGCTCAACAACTCGATAGTAGTGAGAACCATGTTCATGCTGTGCAGATGAGTCTGGGTATCTTTCCTGAGCATCATAAGGGTGCCTTTGTACTTTGCTGTGATCTCCTGCCCTTGACTGATTGGTACTGTCTTTCCTCAGGAACTGCTCATCATCATCTCTCAAAACAACAGTAAATTCAACCTTCCTGTTGCTTGGATCTTCGTGAACAGAGTCATCACGAAAGTGCTTTGACGATACTTCATCTGAAACATCTCTATATTCTATATGCCTTTCAGGAACTGTAGATGCCTCGACATCAGGTCTTACTTCTCCAGTGGATGATTGCACCGGGCCTCCAGTGAGAGCTTGTAAAGCCATTACAAGAGCTGCTCTATGTGCTGGATTGACAGCAGCATTTATTTGAATCTGCAGTGCCTGAACGGCTGTCATCTGTTCCCTTATCATCGGGTCAACTGGAGTTTCTTGAAACTGTCCTCCACTATCTCTCCTTGAAATTCCACCATCACTTTTTGCATATATCCGTGAGTCAGGACTCTGCTCCTCTCTATACCTTTGGATAGGTCTGTCTGGTGCTTCATATCTGTGAACTCTCTCTGCAGGTTGAGAATAGGAGTAAACACTTTCCTCGTTATCCAATCTTTCATTTCTAGGAGGAGGAGGGTGTGTGTAATGAGAACGTGTTTCTTTACATGGATGGCTAGACATAGTCCTGTCTGAGTAATCCTGATCATCTTCATACATCTCCCTTCTTGATATCCTTGGATCATCTTTTGAGTACTCAATGTGATCCATTCTGGTGTCTCTTCCTCTTACAAGCAATGGTTCCAACGCTTCTTGGCTGTACCCATCCTCAATAGTCCCAAACTCATCATTTTCTATACTGATATCACTAACATTACTGAGTTCACGCATGTAAACAGGTCTTTGTCGATTCTTTGGGCTATCAGGGTATCTGTTGCCGCGTCTGTTGTAGTCCGATTGATGCCTGTGCCTTTCATCTTTCACATGAGAATGTGGTCCATTTTCCTTTTCATGACAGGCATTATTGTTTTCCTCCTCATATTTCATTGAGCTAGGACCTCCAATATCTGATGAAGCAAAGTGGTCAGTTCTGTTTTGTGTTTCATAGTTCATTCTCTCTTTTGGACCAAAAGGATCTTGGTTGCTGAACTCATCTTCAACAGGTGTACCTGGTGATTTGGATCGTTTCAAAGTGTCCTCAAAGATGCCTCTGTCCTCGAAAATCACGCTGGAGGTCACACAAGTATCAACTACACTATTATCCTTTGACACAACACCCATCTTTTGTTGAGATTCAAGGCTATCATCATTTCCAGAATCTGCTGACTTAATGACTGTAGGGACAGAAACACCATTTCTTCCATCAGTGACAGTCTCTACTTGGAACTGACTTGTCCCGTTGCACATGCTATTTCCTGTCCCACCATTAACTTTTGTAGGGTTGGGTATTTCTATTCTGAGGGTGTTCTGGACAGAGGCAGTCTCACTTGTGTGATTGGTACACAGTAAATCTGTATGAACATCTAAGCGAGGTAATGGCACAGTTCTGTCCGGCTGAAATGCATTACCAGACACTTCAGAGATATTCTGTGACACTGGGCTGGCACTAAGAGAAAGTACTGCTTCTTTTGGCACACACACCAACTGGTTCTTGTTGCTGGTTATATCTATTTGAGGTGTATGCTGCACATCAGTTGAGGGGGATGGATCCTTTGGAACTTCTATTACCTGATGGTGAGCAGTTGCTTCACCCTTGCTAATCTCTGCATCTCCACTATGGCTCACTGTCTTCAAGGTGCTCTGCAGCGATGATAGAGCCTCTTTAAATGACTGCTTTGAACCGAAGGCTGATCTCATTGGACTATTAGTGTCTTCATGCAGGTATGTTGTCCAACTAGCAACCTGTACTTGTTGACCTTCAACCCTGCTTTTAACCTCTTCATCAGTCCATTCCGATAGGGAAATGACCCCACTTTCCTTTCTGCCAGCTGTCTCAGTTGCCTCACCGTCACTTTTGGCATTCTTTTCTTCATCTGATTTCAGAGTGGGGACCACTGAGCTATTTCCAACACTATTATCTGGCACCACATCTGCCTCATTAGAGATAGCTTCGATGCTGTTGGGTACGTGACGAGCAGGGGTTGAAATTTCCATGTCCACTAAATCAAAATTGTCTGCTCCTGAACATGTCGCCATTTCCTTTTCAGAGGCACTAGCAATTGCAGTCAATGTACGATGTACAGGTTTACATGGATCCTCCTTATTCTGGATTACTTTGTTGGCATTTTGTGCAGTTTGCTGGATACGTACAGTTATTGGCATATTGTCACTTATGGGATGATTACTTGGAGCTTCCTTATGCTCACTGTTACCCAAAATGAGAGATTCTTCATGCACCTCAACTGGGAATGACTCAGTCATACCGACATTACCTTTAGTTATTAAACTGTTACTTGATGGAGCTGACACTATACTTGGTTGTGTAACAACACTTGGTTGATGGTGTGGCCAAATTTCATTTCCTTGATGGCCATTTGGGGGCATCTCATACTGGTCAGACATAGGAATATGCTGTTGAATCTGGGTACCATCAATGCCATAGCCACTCTTGTATGGTGTTTGGACCGGTTGGGCTATATGTGGTTTTGCTTTGCTTGAGCTCGCAACAGACCCATACACATAGCTTATTGGAACTGGAGGCGAGTTGTTTATCTGCACAACAGATTGATGAGTAGATACCTGTGCCATCATTCTGGCTGTTGTGTAGACGCATCCAGAAGGAACCATAGATCCTTGATCTGACTTTGTTTCATCCAGTCCTACACTTATATGAGCACCTTCTGCTAAACTGGTTGAAACGTCATTAAGGGTGCTCATGCTGGCACTGCTTGGAGTTTTATGACCATTTGCACCATTTGAAATATGGACTTGGATAGGGGACCCCTTTTTGAGCTCTTCATCTGTAACAGGCACTTGTTTAGGCTTGTCCAACTCCTTCCGGTCATCTGCAGATGGGGCAGCTACTTTGGGATTGTGTTCGATTGATAATGGAATGCCCATCAGTGCATTGCCTGTACGAACAGACACTTCAGTCACTTCAGTCACTGCACTCTCCGTCCCTTTGGGATTGTGTTTTATTGATAATGGAAAGCCCATTTGCACCTTCTGCTCTTTAGAGTCAGACTTTTCTTGATCGTCTTCAGATGATGAAACAACTGTCAAATTGAATTTACCATTATCCATTGAAGGGGTGATTGAAAATTTCAGAACTATGTTTGGAGTGTTGGGAGTCATAGATACAGTTTTGTTTTTCACATCTTGTTTTGGCTTGGTAACCTTTGTGGATCCTTTGACCTTGCCCTTCACTGGCTTCTTGGTATTTGTACTTTGCTTTACCACAGATTGCTCTGATTTATCCTCTTTCAGTGCATTACCTGTACGAATAGATACTTTGGTTACGGACGTCACTGCACTCTCCATCCCTTTGTCACTTGTCTCAACAGAGTCAACAGAGAGATTATCCTCCTTGAGGATACCCTTCAAGGCTTTCAGCGTAGCGACCTCTGCATCTGAAACAGCTGCTGAGGTTATATCTTCTGCCTTCTTGGCTTCAGCTATCCTCTGGAGTGCATTATGGCTTGAACTATAGGTTTTTACTGGAGGCTTGTTTGGATCAGTATTCTGCAAGGGTTTCCTTTTCATATTCATCTGCACTACCCCAGTGATTTTCTTGGTGACTGCATTTCTTTTTACAACCTGGATTGTTTTGCCTCCATCTAACTTTTTCCCAAAAGCCTCCAAACCTGCACCACTGTCTGAGGAAAGAGATTCTCCAAAACTCCTCTTCTTTTTGACTGGATTCTTAGATTTGGCTGGGTTTTCAGATTTACTTGACTTTTCAGATGTGTCCTGATTTTCTGATTTTTCAGGAATTGCTGGTTTACCAGACTGAGGAACTGCTCCAGGTGTCTTGGCAAGAATACTGTAGGATCCTTTGCCATACAACAGACGTGGATCTCTTGGTCTTTCAGTGATTGGTGTAACTCCATTCTGCGGAAGATTCACAGAACCCTTTGATGGATCGATGCTGGTTTGTTTAGATCCATCTATAAGTGCCTCACTGTTGCTGGGTTTTACTTGTATCGCTCCTTGCAAAAGTACCTCTCCAGATTTCTCACATTTTGATTTCTCCGCGTTTGATGGATCAATTCTCTTCTTCTGATCAACCGTAATATCCCCAATGCCGCCCTTCAGTTTCTCAGTCTTAGCCTCCTTTCCAGTTGATTTTTGACTGAACAACTTATGGAGGGACGTAGTGGCATATTTCCTGGAGCTGGGCACCTTCGGACGTCTGGTCTTACTCTTTCCATCAACAGTTACTGCAAGAGAGCTTAACTTCAAGATATTACTCAATGACAAGCCTGAGGTGGATCGCTGTTCAAATTCTTCTTCAAGAGAGGACAGTTTCCAGGGGTTCAGTCCTTTAAACCGTTCACTTAGGGTAACTCCTGTCCCTGCCATAGCTTCCTCGTTAACTCATGCCTAGAGAAGAAAAATAAGAAGAAATACTATAGAAAATTCATTTCCATTTGGAATATAACAATAGCATTTGTGATCCAGCACCACAAACCAAACAAAAAGTTACCTGATAAGATTTGTTAAAGTTTGATTCTAAAAGAGGATTTCCTCAGCTATCAAAAGATGTATAACTCATGGGAATTGGTAGTTTGTGACCCAATGAAAGAAAATTAATAGTGTCCACTCGAAGTGTATTAACAGTTTTTAATTTTCCTGAAAGCACCCGGCCTAACTCGCAAGGTATTGTGCAGGGGTTCTAAAACTGGAAACACTTAAATTTAGCACATTCTATCCATTATTATGAGTTTATAATATCTGAATATCAATGCAACAGAATGCTCTATTTCAAAATTATGGGAGTGCAAATACACACACAAAAACTGTCAATATATTTTGTTCGTGCTTTTGAAATGACATTTAATAAATAAAGAAATTATACTCCTTCAGGAAATACACAAAACTAGAATTGACCAAACTGACTTAATACATCTTTAGCCAGTCTTACCATACAACTTTATTCTTTGCTTTGTGCTGGACAGTTACACTTACATGTACATATTCCATTTGATAAGGCAAAAAAGTATGCATGATAAAATATAGATGCAAACAATTAAACATTATCTTTGCCCTTTACCCTCGAGTCATATCTACACAATATCATCTCCACAATCATTCACCTATTAAGTGCAGAGTTCAATAGTTATACTAAATCCATACTAGAGCCTGAAACTGCAAATTATATCCCATACCTAATGGAAAAATCATTGCAAGTTTTGTATGCATCAACTTCTATTGTATGGCGAATGCCCCCTCCTTCCCCAAGGTTCACAATTACATGTAGGGGCTTGAATGTGATATTGAACCTATAATAGTAATAATAATCTGGATTATATAGCGCTTAATACAGAATACCGTCTCTTAAAGCGCTTTACAGATATTATTAGTTTTACCCCATTCATCGCATTCATTCACGCACAATGTGCACCATCTCCACTCCCTGGGGAGTATTCCTACCATATGGTCACAGTATCAAGTATCACTAATCTGAGAATGAAACCTGAACAGGCTGAATCAGGGATAAATATTGGGGAAGAAGTTAACTCTTTGCTATCATTGGGTGTCTTTTGAAGAAATTCTTCCTAGAATAGTTAAACCCTTTTTCATTTCCTTCTCTTTGTACTTACATGTAGTTTAAGTTTAATTCAATATATCATTTATTTTGTAAACGATGTGATATAGTAGATGTGATACAACATGTATATGTAGAGCTAGTTATTATTATACAGGCAAAATTCCCTTATTAAAAGCACATACTAAAACATACTGCAATGTTTATAATTCTAGCATCACTTAACTGATATTCTCAGGGTTAGAACTAACAGACTTGAGAGATACAAAAACAGAAATTTGTCAGTAAACACTGTGATTCTTGTAGCACGTTAGCTTGTAAAGGCAGCCTACTACCACCAGCTGTGAAATTGGCCCGCTTGTCCATAACAGTTAACTGAAACATGATTAACTGTAAGGAATTGCCAAAAAGTAAACAACCCTCTATACTCTGCAACATTTACCATCCATAATACCGTATCAAAATGGCAGTGACGGTCACTGTTGTGCCCTTTTATTTGTTAGGCTTTATATCATTTACATGTACATGTAGGCCTCTCTAATGAGCTATTAAAATTGCCTTCCCCAAGTTCCATACAACTGCCAACGTTTGAGACTTCACTTAGCTGCTCACACTCTCACAGCAACTTCAAAGTCCATTATCATACCATGTAGTATCATAGAATCTGTACATAATTCATTTTTTTCTCCCTTCAAACGTGTCGAACCTGTAGTCTCCTGGAATGTCTGGATTTACATGTCTACAAATGGAAATCGAAACTGAAAGCAACTCTTTTCCTTATGAAATGAAACCTATTGTCAATTGAAGGGAAGTTCATTGATATGAAATGTTTCAAAGAAAAGAATGTTGTTCTGTAGTTTAGTCACAACATCTACATGTACATGTATATGTTTTCAAATATTCAAGAATCAATTATCAATAAATTATCAACTCTATATGACTAGAATTTATCAGTTTCGTCTGTTGAAAAAAAAATTATCAAATATAAATATGATGAACACCTAATGATTTATTGAACTTGCAGGATAGAGAGATAAGGGGGGGGGGAAGAAAGAAAGATAAGGGGGGATGAAAGAGAGATAAGGGGCAAAGAAATAAAGAGAGAGAGAGGGAGAGGGAGAGGGAGAGGGAGAGGGAGAGGGGGAAGGGGAGGTGTATGATCCGATTCCTTTGGGGTAGATCTGTTAGGGTGGCAATTATTTACATAAAACTAGACAATTAGACCTACAGTACATGTATTTTTATTTTATATTACCGAATGTGGAGGATATAATTTTCATAACTTTCAAGAGAATATTTGGGGCTTAAAAAATTTGCTTCATTATAAATTTGCCTTTGGAATGTCTGGGGCGAGAATTGTTTTCACAATGTATTTCTATTTTACATAAAATATAATTCTTTTTTTCTTCTAAGAAATTCAACTTAGTGCTCCTATTGAACATTCAATGCATAGGTATTTTCCAACAGTTCTCTCTCTTTATTGACCTGGGGGGTGTTTCACAAAGATCCTACATGTAAGTTGAACTTATCTCTATTAACTTGGACTTAACAATTATGGAAAGCCATTAGCATCCTATATTTTGTAAAAGTTATTTTAAAAGGCATAAAATATTGATTCAAATCATTCATATTTTCTATTATTAAGGAGATTTCATGTTCTTGAAGTGGAATTTATAAAAAAGTTTAAAATGCTTCAATTTTCGCTTTTAAATACAGGTGTATATGTCATTTTAAGGCTAAGGCTAAAAATGGCTCTCCATAATTTTAAAGTCCAAATTAGAGTTCAGTTCGACATACATGTACATGTAGGATCTTTGTGAAACACCCCCTCCCCCCCCCCCCCCCCCCCAGGTAATATAAATTTTCTTTTCACTTGTGGGAGGAAGCTTGTTTTCAGCCTTCCGACTTTATCATTTGTGTAAATACTCTTTATTGGGACTGTGCAATACAGAACTTAATTTTCTACAGGAAATCAACGGACTGCCTTCTTCCGAGGTTAAATCTACATGTACAAGCTCGCTATCCATAGGACTGCCATTCACAAGGACCATTATTCATGCGGACAGTATCCATAAGGACCATTATTCATAAGGACCATTATTCATGAGGACAGTATCCATAAGGACCTTTATTCATAAGGACCATTATTCATGAGGACAGTATCCTTAAGGACCTTTATTCATAAGGACCATTATTCATGAGGACAGTATCCATAAGGACCTTTATTCATAAGGACCATTATTCATGAGGACAGTATCCATAAGGACCTTTATTCATAAAGACCATTATTCATGAGGACAGTATCCATAAGGACCATTATTCATAAGGACCATTATTCATAACTGCTATCCATAACACGTGACAAAATAAATAGCGATACTTTATGAATAACAGCCCTTATAAATAGCGAGCAAACCATAGCCAATTTTGCTCGCTTTTCATAAGGACCTGCACTATTCATAAGGCGTGACTATTAAAATGAATAGCGGTCTTTTATAAATAGTGGTCCTTAAACAGCAAGCATTAACGGGTGGCCTATTTAAAAGTAAGATACACCTGAAGTTCTTAAATCTGAACTCATTCTTCACAATGATTTTCACAGAGGTCACACATATATGCAAACACAATTTTCCCAGAATAGCCTATTTCTACTTCCTATTGTTACAGTTGGGACCACGCATGCACCACTGAACCACCAACAAGTTTCATGGTGTAATTGTCAGTTAGAGCTCAATAAAGGTGTAGGTACTTTTACAGACTGCATGATACATTGTGGAGTCAGAGCGCCCAGACAGGCAGGCTTCAACCACATATTTTTCCAAGCTAACTTTCTTTGGGACGCAATCTAACTTTTTTTCTCAATGGATTAGGAATTAGGTCCAATCACAATGACGGTTACATATCATTTTAAATCCTGTCTGTACTAGTTTGGCTGGGAGGGATAAGACCACCCAGTGTGGTCACTGAGGTGGCGTTTTCATCAACTCAGCTCTCAATTAACTTAAGAAAAAGAGGATCATGGGGAACCAACAGGCACTGCTTAGGCATTGTTTTCTATATAGAGGGATCAAGTAGCTACAAGTAGTACAGTGGGGCTTTAAAGCTGACTGAGAGGATATTCTTTCAGAATCAGACGTAAACTAAAAAGTCATTTTGGGTGACTTTTTTTGTGGTCCCAATTATACTTTGCAGCATTTTCTGTTTCCTTTTCATTTGAGGTTTCACATTTTGTTTTCTATACCGGGTACTCTATGATTTACATCTCTTCTGCATAGCATTTACATTTCAGCTCATAATCTCCATTCCTCTAGCCACATTCATGCATTATAAATTCTCATTGCCATTACCACGCCTGGATTCTTCTATTCAATTTCCATCCCATTCCACTTCATAATGGGATCTACTGAACTTTTTCATTCATCTAGAGAACACCTCGTGATCGCCTATCTATGGTCTATTGGGTCTTTATTCTCACTGGGTCTTTTCATTATGCATTACATGTATGTTGTTGTTGTACTTTTCCATTTTTATGTTTGTGGCTGTTTTTTTTAATTCATGATGTCACTAACGTTCTGATTTGTTAAAATGGAGTTTACTAGCTGAGCATACTGTAAGAGGGCAGGTCCAAGCTATTTGGATTGTGACGTACGGGACATTCAGAGACTTTAAACAAGAAATAACAACAGATGAAATTATTTATATGGCTATCTTTTGGTATGAGTCTGTGGCTATTATGGGCTAGTTCATTTGTGGAAAGTTTTAGTTCTGACTAATTTTTTAATTAATTGTTAATGTAATTAATGTGCAGCGTGACGTACGGTTCACAGCGTCCCGTAAATTAAATTAAAAATTAAAAAATTAGTCAGAACTAAAACTTTCCACAAATGAACTAGCCTATAATAGCCACAGACTCATACCAAAAGATAGCCATATAAATAATTTCATCTGTTGTTATTTCTTGTTTAAAGTCTCTGAATGTCCCGTACGTCACAATCTAAATAGCTTGGACCTGCCCAAGAGCAGTGTAACACAGGATCTTGTCTTGGCAATATATACTTTATTCATTTTTATCTACTTTAGCTACAATTAAGTTCATGTTTAAAGGGCAATCCAACCCTTGTAATAAGTTGATTTGTATGAGAGCAGAAAAATAACAGAAACAGAATGGCAAAAGTTTGAAATTCAACGGACCAATAGTAAGGAAGTTATGAATGTTTGAAATATGAGATCACCAAGTCTATGAAAATCTCAAATTGGTAGTTCGGTCAGTGGATTGTTACGTAGGACGTAGATACATAACTCTCCCATTTGCAGTGTACAAAAATATCACTAATTTCTGTTTTTTTTTTTGTTCCTTCTTCCTTGGGGCACCACTCAAAATATATTAACGATAGCATATTATTATAGGTCCTTTAAAAAGAATAGCCCCTCCTGAACAATGAATTTGTGAAAAATTTAAATTTTAGTCATTTTAGATGTTTGAACAGATGGGAGACTACCGCTTCAGCCAATCTGAAGTGCCCATATAGTGATTACAACTTTCAAAAATTCATAACTTTCTTATATTTAGTCATATTTAATTGAAACTTTCATCAGTTTGCTTCCCTAATTGTTCTGCTTTCTTTTAGAGTAGTTGTCTATTTGGGTTCGATTTCTCTTTAAGGAGTTCAAATTTGTATGAGTTGATACAAATGTACTAGCAGGAGTGCAGTCAGTTTAGCAGAGTCTGAGAAAAGAAAACTATACGTTTACACTACACAGCGCTGGAAGAAGAAAACATGTAGGAAGGTGATTATTTCATGTACATGTTGTAATACACGTATAAATGGAAATCCCCTAATAATGACATCATACGTATAACAAAATGTTCTGCTTAGTGCAAGGTACCTACAAGTACATATGGGTCATTCCACGAAGTTGGGGGCAGTTTTTGTGACATACCAGAAGTGAGAAACTACATGTATGTCTCCTATCAACTGTAACAATGTTTGCTCAAATGGAGTTTTGCATAAAAAGCATAGCTAACTATCTTCAGAAGTACTCAAGCTTCATGGTGAATCAATATTATGGACCCAAAGTTTATGTTATATGAATATTGTGTCCATGGAACGCTGGTATAAATGTGTATTAAGCAAAGATTTATTCATTGCATACAAATCTTCTATAGATTATCTCATCTTCCATGTGTAGTAGAAGATCTCATACCAACGTTACATGGACATCATCATATTTTTGGCCCCAAATTTATGGAATGCCTCATACATTCTACAAAAATGTACAATCTCTATACATGTATTCTAGAAAACTAACAATGCAAAAACAATTAATTACCAATTTGTAAAGATGAGTTCACACATTTTCTTAATTGATTAAAAGAAAATCACTACCTACAAATTTACACTAAGTGAATTTGCAATTCTTGCAAGGAAAACTGTTTTGAACCCCACATACAAATCGGACCAACCAGGTTAATTTCCGGTTTGGAGGCTAGCGCAAGCCATGTGTGTGTAGTTGAGCTCCGAGAAACTGTCTGCTTCCCTGGTCAAAGGGCGCAAAACAGCTGCGCAGACACAGGGCCTTTATTTTGAATCGTGAAGAGACGATAAACGCGACATCCCGCAAATCACTTTCGTATAGTGGGGTTCAATAGCGGGGTATGATAGTGGGGTACCATAATGTATGTACATATCTAGTGGCAAGACCCAATAAACGCACCCTATATGTAGGATAGCAATAATTACCTACACCTGTATGAACTTTCCAACGTGAAATTTGGGATCTGAAATCTCTCAGTGTTGAATTTGGCTTAAATATCTTTTATCAAAACAATCTTTAGAGTCTATTTAATTGTTTCTAATTCAGGACATCAAAAGCAGCTAACTTTCATCCGAAGATAAATTAGACCATTCATATACATGTATCAGGCTGGGTTGGCTGCCCACAACACAGCAGGGTTTGAGACGCCATTTTCCCCTCTAATATTATACACTATATTATTTTAAACTTTAGGTGATATGAAGTCAAAGGAAACAACATTAATTTCAAATCACTGTCATGTTCAAAACACTCCAATTAATACACAGTTTTTGTAGGCACAATCCCCCATAGATCATACATGTACATGTAGATATACTACCTACCTACTAAAAACTACGGTAAATTGTACATGTACAGTACATCCTACCCTCTTTGCAAAATCATTTGAATAAAGCAATTCACCACAAACCACATGCACACACAAACACAATACAAGGTCATTAATATATAATGGTAATACGTGTAACTACCTGTAGCTAGCATGGCAGTCAGCTGACTACAATAAGTTGACTTCTCGTCGTCGGTATCTCTTTCTCGATCTCTACATTATACTCTCTGTACTCTCTAAATATCTACAGGATAATCAAACTTACGAAAAGGTGAATATTCCAAATCCAAAGCTCTAAATCTTGTGTGGATACAAACAAGACCAGCATATGACTTACAAGCGAGGTAGCTGTATTACAATTCACAGATAAGAAAAATGGGAATGGTACAGCCATGCCACCATGCTGCAATGAACTTTGCTACTCGGCGAAGGACTCTGCATGTGACGCAGCGCACACAGAGCACAACAGCATTTAAAGGGCAGGTCCGCCCAGTCCAATCCCTGTTGCACACACACATAATTGTGGGGCATCCCCTCTGACATCATTTATCTAGTCTTGTGTTTCAGACCGGGTTAATGAAATGCAGGAAGGTATGGGTTGTCTTCATGATTGGTTACTTCACATACTTGGAACTCAAACATATGGCTCACTACAATGTATGTGTATTACCGTAATTAACGGTGTATAAACTGCCTTCGTGTATTAACCGCACCCCTCTTTTTTGCCCTTATTTGGTGGGGGGGGCGACTTTGTCGGCAGCAAGCCAGGTCCGTGTTAAAAAAAACCATGCGGGAAGGCCTTTCATTTAACTGCGAGGTGCAGCTGAATGTGTAAGATCATTAATGTAAATTAAAAAACAGTAGAGGACCTAGGATAGAACCTTGTGGTACGCCGTGTAATAGAAGACAAATTGGAGGATTTATTATTATAAACTACATATTGAGATCTATCAGAAAGATTACTTTCAAACCAAGATGACAGACAAATTTGATTGTTGTTCTAGTTTCTGAGTGGTGAGTCAGAACATCGATTACTGAGCTGGGTGACATTGCCAGGCATAGCGCCAGGTGGAGGGGCATAAATCGAAACTTGTTTTCTTTTTTTGGGGTTTACCGTGTATAAACCGCACCCCCGACTTTGAATTTTTTCAGCGGCAAAAAGGTGCGGCTTATACACCGTTAATTACGGTAAACAATATATAGTGTAATGTGTCTTTTTAAAGAATTAGCCCTTTAGAGTTGCGATTAGAGTTAGTCTTTGTAGCCCTAGCTCGTGAAGTAGGGGGATGCAATCTACAAGCCCAGCTTTTCAGCAGTCCCCTCCATGACCAACCTGTTATATATGCCTGTTATACACTGTGGACCAATTATAAGTTTCATTGTTTTACTATGTACAATGCAATCCCAATTTGTTTCGTTGGAAATGGAAATAAACAAAAGTAAAAAACTAAAAAGTAAAAAATCATTATTATCTTTAGAAAAGAAACAAAATGAGCAATCTACTGTATGGTCAATAAAACAAACAGAATGTGCCAACGCCAAACTACCAAACATGGGTGCCTGACAGACAATACAAATTAGAAGGTTTAATAAAACAAGGCCTTGAGAGAAGTGTCTGAATTTTTTAGATGTGGTGAGACTAATTCCATAAATGGGCGAGTGCACAAGAATGATAGTATCACAATGACCAACTCACATCATAATAAGCTTTTGGGGTGTGTTCGCGTACCCCTGGCTTTCATACCAGCAAAAACTAGAAAGAAAAGGCCATTGTCAAGATTATATCAAAAATTCCATATCAATTGTAAGGGACTGGTTTGCATCCACTGGTGCGTATATTGTCGTTTTCGGCACATATATTTCTGTTTGTTTGCAAATCTATTGCCTTCTATTGCCTCGAGAAAAAACAAATTTAAAAATTATTTTTAAAAATATAACTGATGGATAACAGATTTACACTGTACAGTGTAGGTAATTGTTGAACTTGGGGAAAAGTTGATAAATGAAGAAGAGAAAAAGAAAACAGTTTAATATAAGGTCACTTTGAGAATCAGATCCAAAGCAAGGAATCAAAAAGACAAGTATAAGACTAGCAGCCAAATTCTTATCGCAAAATTGTATTCCATTATCTTGCTCATTTGTTTGTCTTATGATTGGCAGTACCGGTATATGGAATCATTGAATTTTCAGGGCATGCACAACCTGGTTCCAATTGTTAACCCATTAGCAACTAGAAATTTTGTAAAAATTGCCTATTACTCACTGGAAGAACTTGCAATATTTCTCTCTTTTTGACATTTTTCTGAAGAATATGAAACGTGCGCTATTTTTCTATGCTAAATCCTACTGTAGACATCGTTAGGATTACGCACGTATAACATTATAACGGTAGACCCTACGACGGATACTATAGCGCGTTGAAAACGGACGAAAACGGAGGGGCGGTTCAGTGAGTAAAAGGAGGGGCGGTTTAGTTGCTATTAGGTTAAGTAAATATTTTCTCATATCATGTGATGATGGCTTGCTAGTTTAATAGTTTGCTTATTAACAAATATGGGAGGCTATAACAAAAATCCTTATCTACTCATATCATATATAATCTTGATAAGTTACATTTAATCAGCCCATTGCAAACTGCAAAGTCCATTCCCACTTTTTCATAACTTATTCAATACAAAATCTGATAACGGAATTGAGGGCAAAGGAAAGAGGAGAGGGGAGATAGAGGTAGTAAAAGAGAGTGACAGAGAGGGAGGAAGATAGAAAGAGAGAGAAAATGGAAAGATAAAAACAAAGAATGAACAGGTTAGAAAGCAACTGTATGCCTACTTTAAAAATTGTTCAAGAAGGCTACTGAATGCTATTTTATGAACATCAGCATCATACTACTTTAAAAATTGTTCAAGAAGGCTACTGAATGCTATTTTATGAACATCAGCATCATACTATTTATTAGATTACACAGTCATATTAGATGATTTCTTTTTTATTGGGGGGTGGGGACGGACGAATTGCAGGTCCTGCCAAACAAATGCACTAAGACTATATTCCTTATCATAGTATCATCTTTCCACAAAAAAGGGGGGAAAGGTACATGTAATTGAAGGCAAACAAGGTCCCACTGTCCACTCACCCTTCTTTCCCTACCCCCTCCACAGTTTTCCTCTTTCTCAAATCTCAATGACAACCACTATCTAGTATCTACCTAAACCTCTAATTTTCTCTGCTTTACTTTCTTTCTCGCTCTTCTTTCTAACACATACAGTGTAAATTCATACCTCACTTTCCTTATCCCCCCCACCCCTCTGCATGTATGTCAATAATGTTCTTCACTTATTTTCACATTTTATTTTATCTTTGTTTTCTTTCTACTCCCTTTCCCTCAAATTTCTGAACTACAGGGGTGATAGTGAGCACTAATTTAAAAAAAAAAAAATCCCCCCTCAATCACCACTTGGGGGACCAACGGGCAACGCTTATGCATTGTTTTCCATATAGAGGGAGCAAGTAGCTACAAATAGTGCAGTGGGGCTTTAAAGTAGTGCTTGCATTTCATAAATTGTATTAAACAAATATGTTTTCCCTGGCTTTATGCATGGCTGTTCGTGAAGTCTGCATGAATTTGAAGTCTTCCATCTTCTTTGTTTCGGGGGCAGGCAGCCAGTGGAATGGATTTGTTTAATAAAATTATGAAAATGCAAGTCCTAGAGGGCGGTTGCCCTCACACATAACAGCATTAGTATATTTGTTGTGTATTAAAAACTGTTTAGATGACCTCTATTGATTCTCAACATTTCAAACACTCAAAATCTGTACTTTAGTGACAATTGATGACACATACATGTAAATACAATCTTTTCAACTTACATGTATCAATGTTAGAAAGAATGTCAAATGTCAAACTTGCCGATCAGCCACTTTGTATTCATTGTGTGCATTAGTGTGCAATTGTGTGCATTGTGTGCAATTGCTACCTCTCAGCCCGTATACAGCGCTAGAGGTCAATACGCATTGGCATTGACTCTATGCTTTGCTGGAGTGGTTGTCCTAGGGGGTAGTTGTCTGGGGGGTAATTGTCCCCGGGGTAGTTGTCCTAGAGGGTGGTTGCCCTAGGGGGCAGTTTCCCAGTTGGGCTAGGAGGTGGTTGTCCTAGTAGTGGGTGGTTGCCCTAGGAGCAGGCACGTAGCCACGGAGGGCACGGGGGGGGGGGGGGGGGGGGGGGCACATGCCCCCCCCCCTCAAATTTCCAAGATTGGTTAAACTTTTTTAGACCCCTTTTTTTACCTCGATCGATTACATGTATGCCCCCCCCCCCCCCAAACATCGAACTCTGGCTACGTGCCTGCCTAGGAGGTAGTTGTCTGGGGGGGGGGGGGGGGGTAATTGTCCCGGGGTCGGTTGTCCAGGGGTAGTTGTCCAGGGGTAGTTGTCCTAGAGGGTGGTTGTCTTAGGGGGTATTTGTCTGGGGGGAGGGGGGTAATTTTCCCAGGGTTAGGTGTCATAGAGGGTAGGTGTCCTAGAGGGTGGTTGTCCTAGGCCTAGGCCTAGGCTGTATATGGGAGTAGTTATCGGGGGGGGGGGGGGGGGTACATTGTAATTATCTGGGGGGTAATTCAATTGTCTGGGGGGTAGTCATCCTAGTAGAGGGTGGTTCCCCAGTAGTTGTCCTAGGATCCTATTTTAAGCGGGAGGGGGGGGGGGGGGGGGTAGTTGCTATAGTCTAGTACTAGAGCCAGTACGGCAGGTGGTTATTTGGAGGATGGTTGTCAGTCACTCAGTCCAAGGGGGTAGATGTCCTAGAACCGTCGTCTGCAGTTTTCCTACACAAAATGTATACTAATATTCTATGCCAAGATCCTTGAGTGGATGACACAACTCACAAGCTCATCACTTTCATCCAGGTCCGTGACTCAACTCCGTGCGTGCCAACACGCGTTGCAGTGATTTACCCGCCAGCAGCACTTCGGTTCTTGGCACGATCTCCCCGCCGCCAGCTCGGGCATAAATTATGTAAGACTCTTGTTAAACTTTTCACTCTCTCAATTCGATCGGCTAAGTTGATGCTGAAAGATATTCTTAATCATTAACAAAAACACACATTTAATAACAAATCAGAGAACGGAGCTTTTCGACTGAATATATTGGATACTAAGAATCTACTTACCTCAGTGTCAGACAAGCTTCGTTCCATTCACATGTTGTTTATTGCCTTGGCCAAGCTAAAGTCACACCGCGCCGCTACACAGTATACGTGCAAATGGTGAATAATGTGCTAAGGCTAGCTAGGCGCGACTTTGGTAGTGCCTAGAGCAAGTGGTATGGCGCGACTTTGGTCTCTCGCCAATTTTTTATTTTGTTAAAATAGACAACGATACACGAATAATGATTTTCTACATTTTATTTATAGAAAATGCAATTAACATTCCTCCCTCTCCGGTTTTCACATTCTGTTTTGTGAGTATCTGCAAACTTAATAGGCGTCTGAGACCGAGCAGCGATGGAGCGGTGAAATCCCGGCCCCCCCACTCAGGTTTCAAAATGACCGCATGCGTGTTGCCAAAATGTCCGGTAAAGGGGTACTTTTCGTGCAACAAAGTCCGGCCCGAGAAATGTAAAAAAAGGGGGTGTATTTGACTTTCACCCGGAGATTTCTTTAAAAAGGGGGTGTTTTTCTCTCATCTCTTTGTAATTAAAAAAGGGGGTTATAAAATATCTTGAAGTTGAACATAGAAAAATTGATGAAACCCCGCGATCAGATTTCAGAAATTCCTGCTAGTTTTGAAAGCTCATTTAGGATTATTTCATGAGTAAAAACATTGAGTCCCATGCACTCCCGTCCCAGTACGGCGGTATACGGACTTCTAAAAATCTGTGTGAGAAAGAGAGAGAGAGAGAGAGAGAGAGAGAGATAACAGTCTGTACGGTGCATCCGCTAGCTGCACCTGCAGCATGCATATCGGGCTAGGCTCGGCATCAAGCCGGGGCATGAAGATGGGGTATGTTATGAGGCGTGGGCCCTGCCAAAATTGTCATGATTGCGACGTCTTTGAGCAGGACCCACAGTCTCCTCGTTGTGGATATTGTGGCTGTCTACCTGTGGCTCACAGGGTGGCACGTTCAGGTGAGTAGTTTGCCCTATAGTTTGATCGCAATAGTAACACTTTCAAACTCATTTTCCAACACCCATGAAAATGAATATGTGGGACTTGGATCTAGACCTAGACCTATTTAGTTTTGTACTGAAGTGTAGGCTACCCTAATTCACACACAGCTGCGTTACTACTATCCTGGCTGTGTATTAAAGGGATCGTTTAACAATGTTAAATCTGAGATGCAAGGCCCTACATGTTATCAGTGTCTGTGATATGGTGTAATATTGAAGCCCTAAAAAGAATTGTGCTTCAAAATGATCAAGAAGAAGAACTTGAAGAAGTGCCAACCAGTAATGACAACTTTATCTGAGATGAGAAGGGGAGGGGGGGGGGGGGGGTGTCTGCATGTCCTGAGATAGGGGGGTACATTGAGCAGTGTTCCGGATTAAGGGGGTACATTGAGCAGTGTTCCGGATTTAGGGGGGTCTCCAAGGCAGGAAAAGCCCGTGAAAAGCCCGCGAAAGGGGGGTTCAGAAATGTTGGCAGTACTCAGATAGGGGGTCTTTTCAAAAAGAGGGTACAAGCATACGCGTACCCTAAATAACACTAAGTGGGGGGGGCCGGGGGTGAAATGAGACAATTATTATTATTGCTCGAAAACGCTCTTCAAAGATTATGTGATTCAGAAACGTGGGGACATAATAAAATCTGTTGTAGGCCAATTAGGTGCGCGGGTCCTTGCACAATAAAAGATACGTGTACAATAATTATAAGATAACACAAGAAGAAAAGACAAAGAACATAACTATAAAGCAGAATTATTAAAAAAGAAGATGTACAAACCAATATATACCATACCCCCCCCCCCCCCGTCCCCCGCCCCCACCCCCCATCAGCAAGTTTTTTTCTTCTTCTTCAGGCTAGGGATGACCTCTACCCAGAACTCAACCTTCTCCGTATGGAATATATAGAGAGTGTGTCCTGTTAATTAATTCACTTTAAAATGCCAAATATCCTCTTCCGGCCTATTAATCTGCCCCATCAAATTTTAACCATCTCGTACATCGTTTTTTTTAACCGGGCCGGGCACCGCGAGGGTATTTTAGTTATATTGAAATATATTTTGGAAAAAATGAAACAACCATAAACCGCGAAATGCCCAAATATATATGCCTATTATTATAACCGTGGATTTTTTTGATGAGGAAATGACATTTTAGAGATGGTAGTTAAATTGCATTTATCCTCGTTCGCTTAGCTCGCTCGTAGCAACGAGATGACCGAATACATAATGTTATATTTATCTAGTGTATATTAATGGCTAAATAGCATTTTGTAACATAATAAAAGTGCAATTGTTTTTTGCTCGTCTGCCTTGGTCGCTCGCAATATTTGAGATTAGGATAGTAATTTTTTGGGCAAGAGACCCTCACGTCCCCAGGCGTCTGCCCGTAGGCTATGTCTATTTTGTTTACAAGGGATGGAAACAAATCCTCTATAGCCTATTATGATGAATTTTTGATTGGGGATGACGAGTAACTTTTTATCTCCTAAAAGGGTCCCGTGACTAAAAAAAAAAAGAGGAAAGGTTGCTATTTAAAACGCTGATCTAGTACACTAAATACTGGTGCCCCCTCGATGACGCTATTATTATATACGCCACCTACGCCAGTGCATAATCCTCTCAATCCCTCAATCATTCCCTAATGTTTTTGATAGGCTCAATCTTTTTCCTCATGCAGTAATGTTTTATTTCTTTTATCTATATCACCTTTTTCTCAGTTGCAGACATTATAATTATGTAGACCGAGTGTATTCTGAGCCGTGTAGTCGGTATCCTCTGCCCCCCCCCCCCCACGACCTGTACCCCTTTTCTTTCGACTAGTAACTCCTTTCGTTTGTAATTAGTGCCCCTTTTCCATTATCATATTAAGTGCCCCTTTTCATCTCTGATGATTACGCTTTTCACTTTGAAACGTGCTTTTTTTTTTTTTTTCTTATAACTAACCTTTTCACTAATTCTTATATGTGCCCCCTTTTTCTTTCCATAGAACGTGTGCCCCTAATTTTAAGCGACTACTAGCAACTTTTACTCGAGTTACTAATTAAGTGGCAAGCATTCTACTTTTACTCGAGTTACCAATTAAGTGGCAAGCATTCTTACCAAAATAGGCCTAGCTGTATGTTTACAGATCTCTCAATTTCGTTTCCCCTTTTCCTACTACATGGCAGGTAATTATTTAATAACAGAGTTTTAACGGGCAAATATAACGTGCATAATGATGTGTGTACATTTCATGTAGGCCTAATATAAGAAACCACACATAAAACAAGAGGGTCAAGTTAGTTTGGACATCTATGGGGCGTTGCAAGAAAGTTGAGTTGCAATCGATTGCAAATATGAATTGCAAATTCACACTCACACTAACTTGACCGAAGGGTCGTTATGTATTACGCGATGTGGTTGGAAAAAACCCGAAATCAACAAAGCTTGCATAATAGTCTAAAGTTATACATCGATGTGATCTTAAAACATCGCAAATCCCTGAACCTTCCCAGAAAAAAACTGATGCCAAGCTGAAATGCTAATGAACTACCTCGATAAACGTGAACTACACAGATGTGATCGGAAGAGGGGGCTCTACATTAAATTTGACATAATAGAGGGAGAATCATTCTTTTTTGAATTCGGCGGATAATAGAACATAATGTACATGCATCATTCGAATTCCTTCTTTGGCCCAAGTTTCTTTTTGCAACACATTAACATATTATTTGCCACTATGGACCTAGGTGAGAGAAAAATGGCTACGATTTGGAAAGAGACATGGAATAGTATTGGCTTTCTTCCTACAATATTCTTTACTTTGAAGAAAACCTTTATTTTGACATTATGCTGCTCTTCGGTGAAAATTGCTGCTCAGCAACGTGCTGTTTCCCTTTAATAAATCAAGCCTTGTGTTAATCATAATACAACCTTAACCCAGTAAACAGGCAAAGGATTTCAGTAAAACCAAGCGATCTTGGTTTCCTTTCCTACTCTTGTATGACCGGATACGTGTGGTGGCATAGAGGAAATCTCTATGTTAATTCCGGTTTAGAAAAGGAAAAATCAGATGAACTTTTGTGATTGTATAAAAACAGCACCCTTCTATTACTATATGGCTATCATGTCAGAATATGGCAAAATTATTTTTAAAAAGGTCTGTTAAAAATAGAATGAGATACTATCATAATAATAAGACCTGGTGTTGGAAAGTCTGAATACGGGATTTTGTAATGGGGAGTTGTCATGGTCACAAAAACAATCTGTTCTTACTCTTATGTATAAAAAAGGTCCTAAGACGCGCCTTGGCAACTGGCGGCCAATATCATTACTCAATGTCGATTACAAAATCGCTGCTCGTGCCTTGTCACATAGACTGAAGCGTGTAATAAATACTATAGTATCGGTCGATCAGTCGGGTTTTATGAAAGGAAGGTCAGCTACTGAAAACGTACGTCTTATACAAGATATAATAGATTATTGTGAGTCAGAACATGTTCCGGGTATTATTATGTTTATCGATTTCAAACAAGCTTTTGACAATGTTAATCATTCTTTTCTTTTTAAAACGTTGGAAATATTTGGGTTCAAAGATACATATATAAAATGGATTCGCACACTATATCACAATGCATGTGGTAGTGTTATGAATTATGGATGGCTCTCAGAAAATTTCACAATTGAGAAAGGTGTAAGGCAAGGATGCCCACTATCAGCATTGTTATTTATTATTACTGCAGAAATCTTAGCGTTAAAGGTGAATCAAAATAAAGATATTAAAGGTATACAAGTTCTAGATAAAAATCATGAAGGACTTGAAACAGAAATTAAAATTGCACAATATGCAGACGACACGGTAATGACACTCAGTTCACTTGCGTCAGTGAGACATGCAATGGACGAAATAAAAAAATTTGGCAGATATGCTGGTATTTTGGTGAATTGGGATAAATCGAAAATAATGCAGCTTTCACAAAGATGTGATGCAAATGAAATTGAAGGATTGGCTTTTTCAAACGATCCATTTAAATTTCTTGGGATTTATGTAGGGATGAATATAAAAGAAGTAGAAACACTAAATTGGGAAGGAAAAATTGACAAGATTAAAAGAATTTTAGATTTGTGGAAAATGCGTCATCTGACGTACTACGGGAAAATCACAGTTATAAAGATGCTAGCTGCATCACAAATAGTATATGTGGCTACTGCTGTTCCAGCACCCAAAGATGCCATCAAAAGAATTAATAAGTTATTATACTCCTTTTTGTGGCGCTCAAAAACAGAAAAAATAAGAAGAAATATTTGTATTAATGATGTTACAAGTGGGGGGTTGGGAATGATTGATCTGGAAGCTAGAGTTAGTGCATTGCGTCTTTCATGGATAATGAAATATTTGAACTGTCAAAATACCTCATGGAAAACATTGTTTTCCTATTGGATTGACAAGGTTGGGGGAATACCCTTATGTTTAGAATTTAACTGTCACAAGAAAGACATGGAAAAATTATGTAAAACAGCAAATTTGCCATATTTTTACTTTGATTTGCTTTGTACATGGTCTGAACTAAAATATGTAAATATTGAGGGGACGAATAACATAATGAGAACGATACTATGGAATAATAGTAATATTAAAATAAGGAACCGAATGCTTCATTTTAAGGTGTGGGAGAGAGGAGGAATAAAAAGAGTACACCATGTTCTTAATGACGGTCGATGGAAAAACTCTGACGAAACTGCCCAAAGATATGGGTTACCCAAAATGTTATTTGCTTTTAAGTTTGCTATGTTGAAAAAGGCTTTCCCCTTGGTATGGTTGCGTAAATCACAAGATGTAGAACGTGATGAAGTAATTGATTTACAGACCATTGAGATTTCGACAGGGGATATGATAGATTTGTCAAAACTTAATACGAAAATAATATATTCACTGATTGTGCAAAAAAATAAGAAAAAACCATATATTTTAAACGCATGGCAACAACGACTACACTTACATGCGGATTTTAATTGGTCATCTGTTCTACAGTTTAAATTTCATGTTGTACGGAATAATAAAATCAGAGAATTTAACTTTAAACTTTTGCATATGATTTTACCATCACGATACAATTTATGCAAATGGAAGATCTTAGATTATAATACATGTGAGATATGTAATACGCTAGAAACCACTAAGCATATGATGTTGGAGTGTGAAAACGTAAGATTGTTTTGGAGAATTGTTTCAGGTGTAATCTTCAATTTATGTGGTCTAAATATTCAGATGACTGAACAGATTTTAATACTTGGTTATGAAGTTGAAAACTCAATTTGTCATTTAGTAAATTTAATAATAAATTTTGCTGAGTATGTAATATATAGAAACCACATAAAGAATTTACAATCATTTAATAGAACACATGCGAGAACTCTATATCGTAGTCTTAAATATGAGTTGACATTTTATTTGAACTGTAAAAGTATTAAAAGAGAAAATAACAATATGGTACAGAAATTAATTGAGATGCTGTAGACAACGAAAACAGATGTACTCATGAACAAACTAATGGGACGTTGCAATATTTTATTTGTTTATGATTGTATATGAGTTGAATTTGTTTATTTGAAGGAAAAGAAACAAAAAGGAATGTCAATTTGAATAATAAAGTTCCTCTGATTGAGGTTAAAGAGAAAAAAAAAAAAAAAAATCATAATAATATATTGACATCATTAAAGAGTTAGCATTGCATTATTTTGTGCAATAGGGGATAAACCAAGGGATGAATAATGTATTATATGATTTTATTGTTTTTATTTTCCCTCCTCCTCGAAGTGACTGTTTAAAAGCGTACAGGAAAAAAGCTTTGTAATGATGCTTGAGTTAAGAGAAAGAAGTGAGGAGGTATTCATATCATTATTGGACCCACCATTAGAAATAAAATGCACGGATCAGGTTGGTCTAAACCAAACCATAACTAAGGACATAAGATATGCCCTTCATATTTTTATGCTCTACCTATCTTTTACAAAAAAATATCTCTTATTTGTATGTGTTCAGAATCAATGAAATAGATACTTGGGGATAGAATATAATTCAAAACCAAAGACCAAATAATTATGACCTCAATATAACTTTTTGAATATTTTTCATGGGTAATCTATGCTTAAAGTAAATGAAATAGATACTTGGTTTCTTTGAATACAAATAAATAAAATGGAGATGCGCCCAATTTCGTGTTGACTTAAACAAAACCCACACACTTACAGCCGATTCGGCGATTTGCCCACTCTTTAGTTACCTGTAGAGTGCTTTATTTTTTATAAAGCGTTCGTATAGCACAGCTTCTATACAATATTACTCTACTGTGCTTCATACAAAGTATCAAATTATTCCCCTGGCTTTAGGAGATCTTAATTCATGAGATCCAACCACTTAAACATACAGTAAATTGAATATGGATCGGTCTTACCGGGTTACCATTTACTTCACCTGGATATTATTTACAATTTACTTCAACCTGGATAGAGAGTGGAAAATAGAGATTAATTTCTTGCGAATGAACGTTATTGCCGTGAAGGGATTCGAACCACATACCATGTGATGCACAATCTGTTTCACAAGACCAGGACGCAAAAATGGCAATTATCAATGACAGCTATAAACAGTCATTTCTTTTAAGGACAATTCTTGCATTATGATAATGATAATAATAATAATAATAATAATAATAATAATAACAATAATAATATCAATAATAACCAAAAGATGAACAACAACAAAAATCTAGAAGAAGAAGGAGAAGAATATTATGATGGTGATGATAATGATGATAATCATCATTATTATTATTATCATTAATTTGATCAGTATTATTGTGTTGGCATTATTCAAACAGGGTAGCCATATCCGTATCAATATTCTTCTTTCGGAAAATTGCCAGGTACCTTTTAATACACCTTAATAGCCAAAAGTTATAATTTGGGGAATAATTTTCTCTTCAAATTGGAGCGAATTAGTTATATCTCGACACCTTCGGTCGAATCTGCGTAATATGAGAAGACTTTGTTTCACATCATCATCTTATTCCCATAATCGAGAAAAAAGAGAAACCCCTTTTATAACACCCAGCTTTAAAGGTAAGGACCAGTTTTGGAAACGCCCCCCTCTCAAAAAAAATGAAATGGAAGCTCTTACTACCAATCATGACTTGTGAATGAACATGTTTTAACTGATACGTGATGATACAAATTTTGCCGGGAAACCGCCTACTAATTGATATATTTGGTATTTTATTATATCTATTTGGAGCTGATAAATAAAGCGCACGTGTCTGTAGTCCCATATACATCTTGCTGTGTACAGTGCTTGTAACTTTACGAAGACTTGGCCAAATTTCTTATCATTTTGATGATTCCAGAACCTTGCAGTACACACCAATACTTATATACTAGATGATCAATCTTTTCTGATCGATTCCACATCGTTTATTTCACAATGAAATCGCATGACCAGAACTGGTCTTTAACTTTAATGTCGAGTGTTCCATCATCTCATCGAAAGCAATATTTGCCGACTTATCAAATGTTTGCTGATATCTCACCATTGCATATTGACATTTCACGGGCGCTGGTGTTGATAATGTGGAACAAATTGAATTGTATCTCGCCTAGTGGCTCCCTGAGTAAAATCCCATTAGAAGATGTGCAATAGGCTCTTTTCTCCAGTGTGTCCATACGAGGTTTTTAGTCTGATTCAATCAGGGAAAACTTTATTTTTGCAGAGTTTACTTTCTACACGAAGTTTACTTCTCAAACTAGCAGCATGAAGAACACAGGAGAGGTGAAATATACATCCTCTTCGAGAACGAAATACCTAAATCCCGGACATCTACTCGAGATTACCCACTCTTACCCACAACTACCACCCCCCCCCCCCACAATAGTCCAGGGTAATTGTCCTGGATCTCTCTCCTTGATTGAGACGAGTCAAATGAGAAAAAAATGGAACGAAAAAAAACACACCATATAATCTATCAAAAAGTTCTGCTCGAATCAAAGTTCGCATGGACGCAATACTGATAAGTTTTAAAAGTCCTCATAATCTATTTTAAGCTGAAAATTACTTGAGTTTAATGAAAACGTTCAGATTACTTGGTTTAGTGGAAAGAAATAAGATGGATCAGAGATTTCTTAGACAATAATTGCTACATTTGAGTGCTTAAAATCTGATAAATAATAAAAGCAAGCATTGCATAAAATATGAGACCATTTCAAACCTGGGTGATCACAAATAGAGAATACACGTATGCCAAAACAGTGTCTTTTCCCCCACGGGATCTTCATTCTATTACATTAAACATAAATTATATTCCACTTGATTATTGGAATTTTTTAAAATGATCATTCAGAAACAAAAATAAGTAAATGAATAAGCACTGATGCTTTAGTCCATACATAAATACCAACATTTAATACTTTGATAACAATAATAATATTCAACAATTAGTATTTTAAAAAATGATAAAAATACACATTATAGGGCATATTTCAATATATTATCTGAAAGTAAGGCATTAAAAAAATTAGAATTAATAAAAGATACAGAATTAAATATATTATAAAATATATAAATCAGCCCCCAACCTTTCACACTTATTGTAACAATTCTGCAACCCTCCTCCCTCCCAAAATATACTCCACACTCACACATGCACACGCACAAAAGACACCGCCCGCTTCCGTTCTTGATAAATTCACTAAGAAGAAGAAGAAACAAAAAAGATAACATTAGACTAAACATTAATCAAATTCTACAGGTATGTTGTTGACTCGGATGCGGAGTATTTCTTGACACTGGATGCAGTTTAATATTTCCCCATTTTTGTAGATGCATTCCTAACTCAGTTTCTTTGCCAACCTCTTTTCCTCATCCCTAATATTAAAATATTATTTTAAACAATTTATCTAGTGTGTGAATTACACCCTTGACTGAAATATATTTTTGTATTGCAGCATTTAGTTCTCAATGTTTTTCCTATCATGCCAACATAAATATTTTCCCGCTTCGCGTTGTGTAGTTCCACTATCCCAATTTTTTCCAATCGATCCCTGCCAACACGGTTTTGACATAATTATCCAATCCCAAAAATAAATATGACGTTTGTTAACAGAAAGAACACTGTTTTGAGAGATGCTCTTTTGTATAAATTCCTCTGTGGAGTAATTTGTACTGAAATTAATTAGTAATTGTTATCAAAAGCGTTGCATTTCTAATATTTGTAATCTCCTTTTTAAAAATCCAAAGTCTTCAAGGCCATCCCGAATTTGTAAAGTGTATGAATGTTGTAAATCTGTAATAAAATTATCGCACACCTTTCTGAGTGGTACAGTGTACATCTTCCAGTAAAATTACATTTCCAGATTTCTTCAAGGTTATATTGTAATCTTGTACATCTACTGAGTACCAGTTGCCTGACCTCCCTTCATAATATCTACCCTTTAAAGCTATATACTTTACACGTTTCCCCAATATTAGCTATATTTTCACTACACAATTCTAAATTCTTAAAATAAGTGAGTAGTCTGGTTTGATCCATGTCCAGAATGTAATCAACTAATTTGTTTTTCTTACATAATTCTTCACAAGAAAATCATTATACTTTTCCATTTTCTTGAAAATGCCTACATCTAGTTTTGGCGCTGCTCAGTGGCTGCCAGGCTCACGATCAATTGAGCAAAAATAATTTCCATTCTCGGTTTAATTTAATACAATTTTGAGTGGACTTTAAAAGATTATTATTATTATTATTATCTTTATCTTCCCATATGCTGCCATGCCTTTAATATTTCTAAATGGAATACTGGTGCTTTAAAGGTGCTATGTCCCATTTGCAGGCTAACAAAATGAAAAGTTTAAATTCCAACGGCATTTGAAAGATAATACTAATTTAGAACTCCCCTCAAAACGAAAGGGCTTGAAAATGTCTTTACGTGGGAAAATAACGACCGTTAGTTGTTAAATCGAAATTAGCGAGCGCGCTCGTTTAATGATTTTACGTTTTTTGCTGCGCAAAGATTCAATCAGTTAAATTCTGGCCATTACAAGAAGTGGGTTATCAATGAAGACAAATGCTCATGTACCCTTTACAGCTCATTTTTTGTACTGTATGTTGTTACCAAAGAAAAAGAGGTCAGTCAGTCACGCAATAGTGTCTGACAGTAAAGTCTAGAAAGTAAACAGGTTCCTTAGATAATTTGAATACTAGGAAACTGCTAACGTTTAAATTTCCCAGATAGGACGTACTTGACATATTCACAACTTCTGCCAAGTTGGCTGCAAAAGGGATACACTACCTTTAAAGGTGAATCATTTTACATCATAGTTGTAAGGCGAAATAATTATCCCCTTTAAATCGCCATCACAAGCAGATCGCCCCTGGTAGGAGTGTCGAATTCCTATTTTCAGCCGCACATATACACACGCACAAAATCATACACACACACATCCACGCACAACTGTCACCATTTCGCTTGAAACATTCAAATGTATCTTTTAAAGACATTTACAAGGATATCATTATGTATTCTAATACTGGGGCGTGGAGGACAGTTCACTCAACTCTCAAACATAATGTGTCTAGCCTAAGGCTCTTGAAGATGTAAGAGGTAGACTGTTCCAAGAGTTGAAGGGTTATTTGATGGTCTATAATTCCATCCCAAATATATCTACTTTCATTGAGAGGATGATTAGATCCGCAACGTGTAGAACTTAATCCGCTCTATATGTCATGAAAACTGTTTGCATGTAACACATTCGATGGTCCAAAGTTTTGGAAAATTACCGGACTTTTTGCAACGACAATTGTTTGCAAAGATATTGTTACAGTGAAACATTTTTGATACAACTTGTACATTGATCACGATGATCATATTTGAACTTTTTGGCTTTTGTTTGGATGTTTGATATCCTGATTTGGATGTGCTATTTGATCGAGCGTAAGGTAAAGAGTAATGTTGATTTTCGATTTCGATATTGTAGAATTGCAGAAAATGTACTATAGGGAAAATACAGGATTATGAAAAACAGAAACGAAACTAATGTATTTTTCAGCAGCTTGGCAAATAGGTATACAGCTATGATGGAGCACTTTGGGAGAGTATTTAAAATAGGTTATCTGTCGGGTTTGAAAGTCGTTTTTTTCTAATAAAAGTATATATTTGAATATTAAAAATGTAATCTACGCCCACTCTCTGTATGGGGTGGGCGCCACACTATGTCTTATATTCTACTTTTATATATTTTCTTTGTCTTGTCCTTTCTTTTAACTTCTCCGTCCCTGATGGTAAAATGAATTAGTTTGGTGAAGACAATGTAAGCTTACCCCTTTTGGCATTCTTAGTATTTTTATGTTCTAGTTCTTTCGTAACCTATTTGTACACGTGGACATAATATGAAGACAAAGGGAGAAAGAGAGGGAAAAAGGCTATTAGTTAAAGCAAATATTTAGAAAATGCAATGTGATATTGTCGAAGGAAGAGGTCGTACGAAAACACGATAACTAACATTTGCAACAGAGTTTCTACCGCTAAGATAGTGTATAACAGTTCCTCAATTGATTTCATTTAGTGGGGTCAACCAATCACACTGTATCATTTTTTCATGAGTCTGTCAACCAATCGCATTGCGACATTTTAAATGAGTGTGTCAATCTATCATACTACGTCATTCGTCGTTACTGAGCATTGAGCATACTGGAAGTGGAGACGTACACGCGCATGTCAGCTCCTCGCAAATATCGGCATTACATCATCTGAAACCCATCATTATTACCAACACCACCAACATCACCACTACCATTACCACTTGACTCCCTTTCCGTTTGTGGCTCTGGTAGAATGTCGCTGTGAAAACTGTCTCTGGTAGAAAGCATCTATCTTCGTCGTGTCGCATGGCCTTCATTTGATATCCCTACTTCGACATTTTTGGCGGGAACATTTTGTTGCTTGAAGATGATATCTACATAGAAGAATGACAAACTTGATTTGACCAAGAATATGAACCTATTTACAATGGCCTTTGAGGTTTGGGCGAAATGTTGGCTTGCTTTTATCGTGTTGCTTTTCATAGGAACATCTGTATTCGGTGAGTTGATTACTTTGTGATATGATTAGATATATACTTTAGACCAGAACACCATATTACAATATTTTCCACCATTTAGAAGCGTTTTACATAAGTATTAATCATGATACACCATTTTCAAACCAATCACACATTTATAGACATTCTAAACTAATTAAAAAGTATGTGAAGACATTTACAGTTTTAAAAATTCAACTATTATCGGCTTGGGTGATCACACCAGTGCAGCTTCTGCTCGTATTTACCTCAGTGTATGACAGCTAGTAAAGAGTTTATCCACTATTTTGATGACATGATGCTGAAATATACACTTAATGGTTGTATTTAGATGGTGCATCATTCTAAATGAGCCACTGTCTGGTATTCGTCATTCCTTCTTGTATATTTTGTTGCCTACCGCAAGCGGTTGATTTAGTTTTCATCAAGGTATGCGTAGACGGTATACATTATTAATGGGATGTCCCATGCATGCATTAACATTTTTAAATATAGCTTTGAACATGAATTGATAACGTAAGTATAATTTTACTTCATGTTTTGTCTGATCTAAGGTCTGGTATGGATCGTTACGTGATACCATCATGAGATGTAATGCCAGATTCTAGGCCCCATTGCACAACAATTACTATTGATGGTAGCTTTAACATCAATGGTAACTACCGTGGAAAACTTGATTTTGATTGGTTGTTGAACCCTCTTACCATGGTAGTAGCCAGTGATGACAAAGTTACCATCAGTGGTAAGTTTTATGCAACGGGGCCCAGATGTGGTATGTATTACATACCAGATAATTATTACAGATCGGACCGATTGTCTGTGTACACAGTGCCATTTTAATTCATATTCTATAGTACTGTGAAACACGTTGATTCATCATCATCTCCTGATTTTTATTCATGGTACCACTCGATGCAAAATAAATAATGATTATGTATAGACATTTCCATTCTGGATGTACATGGAAAAACAAATTTACATTTACGCCATTGTCAGTGTCATCTGTTGACTTTATCAACGAGTTGTATTTCCTGGGACGTTGTTTAAATTGCAAACCAAATAATTACAGAATTTGCAAGGGTATGTGTTTGTATAGTTTTGAGCCAAGTAAGTCTGATCAAATATTGTTTAAATATTCTTTATGAAGTGTGATAAGTCAATAATTGGCATGACACCTATATAGTCCGTTCTGTTCCTGCGAGGTAAAGGCAAATCATTTATATTTCCTCTAAAAGTCTCAAGTTCATGATTATTTGAAAACCTTTGGACATCTGCATGACAGCATGACAACAACTTGCGAATTGAGAAGTGTTATTTTCTAGTAGTGTCGAAATACCACTCCGTATTGGGTCAAAATCGTGGAATTGTAGAAAATGTGTATTACATGTGTCTTTCCAAATGGTCTAAAGCAGAACGATAAAAATTGCTTTTTTTTCAACATTTATCGTCTGTATACTTAAGTTAGAAGTTTATAACTCTTATTTGACGTTGTAAATAATGTGACATAACCAGGATACATGTGAATTCTAATTTTGTCCTGCAGTTACATTCTGCAGACTTCCAGCATATCGTTCAATATATATATATATATATCATTTATATATCATATAAAAACATACAGTCAGTATGATTTGTTTAGATTCAGTGTAATATGTGCATGTTACATTGCAAAGTCCAACACAGGTCTGTGATGTTAGATGTGCCCTCTCTAAAATGGACACCGGGGATGTATTATACACCACTTACACAAACGAAACCGACACCCGCCCAATTAGAATACTTCGAACATAATATTGCGTTACACCGAATTTCCAAGAAACGGTCCATTTTCAAAAAGCTTTGTAGATATGATCTGCGCATGGGCAAATATAGGTCATAATATACCAAAGTTGTATAACCCACCCGGACGAATAATGGATTCGTGCGCTTGAAAGTTATGTAACAATCCTTCATTTATTCACCGACGGCAAATTTTCTGATACACTGGTGAAAGTGTCCTTCTTAAAGGGAAAACAAAGGGTATTCATGAAGCACCTCTATCATTTTGGCAGTGATAATCTTAAAATTCACCGTAAATATGACGTCTTTTGTGTAAAATATTTGTGGACATTAAAGGTAATACAAAGTTTTGGGAAATTTTGAAAATTGGATGGATAGTGAATCTTTACAATTTTGATATATTTGGATGCCCCTGTGGATTTATTATAAGCACTGAAAAAATTAATCCCTAAAACACTTCCGTTTTCGAGAAAAATTTAATTAAAAAATTTACCGGTGCTCCCGGTAAATTTTGATAAATTTCAAATAGCGCCTACGGCCGTACAATGGTAGCTGCGACCATGAAAATCTCAGAATATGTAGTTGTGATATATAATTTCCAAACGGGAATAGCTAATCGGTCGATTTTAGTCAAGAACCATTGTTTCATAGCTAAATTAATATATTGACCTTGAGAGGGAGCTATACAACATAAAGAGTTTATTATTTATAATTTCATAATGAATATTGAAGGAACGCATATGCTTCCAATATGTTAATTTGAACCAAATTCATGACCCCATACCAAAACTTTGTAATACCTTTAAGGGTCATTTTGTACCAATCGTAACTACGATCTGGTGGGTGTTTCACACAGACTAAGATCGACTTTAAGTTGGTCTTAAATATGGCATGCCATTCATGCCACTTGTTGCTTTCACCATTGGTTTCTCAATTATGATCTTTAGAAATTATTTTTGCCTTCAATAATGAACTATCAAATCAGGTACATTATGTAGAATAATATTGTGACCACGATTTGTACGTCCTTTGAGAAACAAAAGCCATGAATGGTTAAAGGAACTAGTGGCATGTAAGGCCTGCCACAGTTAAGTTCAACTTAAATTCGATCTTAGTCTTTGTGAAACACTCCCTAGTATATCGGACGGTTGTAGTTGATATTGGCGGTGTGACTGAGGAGTGGTTACCATGTATTGGATTTCCGGTTTGTCATGATTATAATCCCCAATGGAGACGTCCTACTGGATAATACTAACACTAACAGCAGAAGCTAAAAGGATCGTTTCAAAATTTCTCTTGTAATCCTTTAAGTCATTGAGGTTTATTGGAATACCATACATATTATCGTTGGACGTCCGTACACGCACGATGTTAGCTTGGTTGTTGATTTTATTTTCCGTATAAAAAACGTACATACATACACGTACATAATTATGAACATAAAATAATGACAACTGTTTCAAGAGCCATTGATGTAATGGCTATGTTCTTCCTAGAGGTCCAGAATGAAAGAAAGAAAAGAAAGAACCAACAAAGAAACAACAAAGAACAAAGAGGAGAATATGACACAAAATATGGAATAAACTATATGCGTATACATGTATAAATATAACGCAAAACATATTTCGTACGCCCTTGTGGTATAAAAACATATCAAATCCCCCTCCCTACACGATTATATGATGTACTATTAGGACTGTATACCCACCCACCCAACCTTTCCCGGTTTTCACCAAGACGTTTTTTTCAACATCTTCTATCTACTCATTAAGGCCATTAAAAAAAAAACGAGTGGGTTGGATCTACGCAAATTGATTTGTAAGTCATTTTATTTATTAGATCCGTTTACAAAATCAGTGTTTGGTTCAGACAATTTATTTCTTTATGAGAGAGATTTTTATCTGCATATGATCGGGAGTTAAATTGATGGATAATCTTATACAGCAATAAATACGTGTATTTCTTACGCCGGGGCTTTTCAGGGTCTCCCGATTTAAAAGATAAGGAACTTGAAATGTTGAAGTATGGTTTGAATCCAGATGAATCTTTGGGGAGGATTGCAGTATAGTATCTCCATTAACATAGATACAGTTTTTGTTCACACTTTACGTAAAGTTTGTGCTAGCTCATCCACTCCGAAGTAGAAATTAGTTCATATTTAAGAACTGTACCGTCATCATGTAACGCCATTTTACCGCCATTATGTCAGTTTTCATATGGAAAGTACATAACTGTGCCATCTGTAAAAATGTAAACGACAACTGTGAAATACATTAGATGAATCGTTTAGTTATATTTAAACAAAATTGAACTTTGCGGGACGCCATACGTTACTCTCAATTCATTGGGAATAACATAATTCATATATTTTTTAAAAGTTTGCTTCTATCTATATTAATGGAAGTAATCATTTTACCATTAGATAGGTAGTTATGAAACCGCTTTATACCATTTACACCAATATTAGACAATTTTGTATGTGATCGACGGAATCAAACGTTTTACGAAGATCAACAAAAAATGCCTCTTAGTAAGGGAGTTGCACGAGGTAAAATGCTTTGGTCTTAACCCCGATTGACATTCAGTTAAAATGTCGTTTTTTGTGCAAAAAATCGAATTAAAATGATGATGTGCAATATTTTCTAACATTTCGGACATGCAGGTTTAATTATGAAGATATAGGTCTGTAGTCATCAGCTACTTATGCAGGAGTTGGACATTAGCCACCTTCCATCTATAGGGGAACTTTAAATTCAGACAGTGATTCATTAATCAAATAAATGATATGTTTTTACAATTTACATCTCCCAAGTTTTCAATAGGTAAGAATTTCATCGACCCCAACTGAATTTTTATTCGTTAGTCGATTAATTTCTTTTTAGGACATCCGACTATGTAACACTAGAGAAACAAAAGGTATAGTAACTACTTTCGATAGATTATGTATTTTCAAGTGCTTCATAATTGGAGCAATCAGAGTTTCAGTTATTATCTATTAGAATTCCAACATTGATAAAATGTTCATTAAAACCAATGGCTAATTTATAATGGCTGCTTCATCGGAGTGGCACACCGACAGAAAGAGAATCTCTCTTGCTCTTGAGCAGGATAATTTTATCGCCATTTCTCTTCTTTTCATCAGCTATTCTATATCGGCATTTTCTCCTCTGTACCATTAAAAATGGCTGTTTTCGATGAAAATCAGGCCACTATGAAAGGGTATTGTTACATTTGTAAAAAAGAAAGGAGAATTCGTAATTCATTTCGCATTAGGTTAGAGTGTTTTTTAAATAATTTTCAAGCATTCGTTCTAGCTTGACATGAACCTCGGTTTTCTAATGAACGGTAAATGACTATTTTACAAAGAGCACTCTAGTTTGATTCAATTTAATAAATTGAATTCGAGATGACATAGACAATGATACCATGAATGGTATACGTATTCCTATTGTTACATTTACTTTCAGTCAATACAAAGTTCTATAATTCGTTTTCGGTAATTCATTGCCTGTTCCACTTTTATCAAGTTGATGGAAATTTCATGGTCAGAGCAATTACCATACAGTACTATATTAGTATCGCTAAAAGGCTCTCTTTTTCAGGAAAACGAACATGTAGGTTTAGTTTCTATTTCAATCGATTTGTTGTAAGTGTTGTGGACCTTGATGCCGATTTCACCAAGGGGGAAGGACACAGAAAAGGGTTGGCCCTTGCAGGAAAAAAGGAGACCTACTCCTTCATCATATAGTTTGTAGGTGTGGATTTTTAATTATGGTTGATGGTGCATCTTTCAATATTCCGTGATACATATATATGTGTATGTCTGTTGTATATATTAGCGATAACAGAGACAAATTAGTATTGTGTATCGAAAGCAGCACTGCAAGTGATTAACCATAATCCTAACCCTAACCCTAAACCGTAATCCTAACCCTGAAACTTGTCTGTAGAATTATTGTCCCGCTAATGTCAATGTCTATTTAATGACTCACTTTTTCACTCCAAATGTCCGTCCAATGACGCCAATAAGTACTAGTAATATATATACATATATATATATATATATATATATATATTGGTATATATATATATATATATACATATACATATATTTATATAAACATGAACAGGATATCTGGCGAGGTCCACTCCCATTTCCTCTGTAAATAATAAAAATAAGAAATTTCTATTTTCCCTAAAAATGTATGATTATTGCAAATATTATGTTACTACAACTCCTGTATTAAACAAATCTTTTCCGTCATTAAGAACTAAGAAATGAGGTTTTATGAACAGAGCCAATTGGAGAAGATGTTGTCAATTTGTGTTTTTACTGATGTCAACTCTAACGATTCAAAACTTTCTACTTTTAATCGGATACTGCTTAAAATGTCACTCATTTGTTACTCTCATTTTCTGCTGTTATTAATACCAGCTAGTTATCACTGTCAAGGGCACTTCTGTTTCAAAACTTGTATTAGCCATGAAAAAAACAATGACTGTCATTATCACATGTGATGATGAATATGAATCCTGTTTAAAAGAAAACATATTTCTGTCATCAGGAAAAGTTTATAGAAGCTAATAATTGTGAAATCTTGCGAATTTATGATGGTTGCCCCGTCCTTTATTAATTTCAGTTTTCAAGCGGAACAATTATAGGTCGAGTGTATTTCAAATATAAACATAATCATTGAGTCACTCAACTGTAAAAAGGGGTAAATTATTGTAAATTTCCAATTCAGAGCCTTTTGATTACTGCACGGGACACGCAGGCGCGGATCCAGGATTTTCCAATAGGGGGGGGGGGGGGGGGGGGGGGGGGGCCGGAAATTTGAAAATTGCGCAGACCTTTTTTTAAAACTCAACATATCAATACTTACAAGGTCATATTAGAAGCACCATACCGGTACAATTGTTGTCATTTCAATCGGGGGAGGGGGGGGGGATATAGCCTCTTGCCCGAAAAAGTAATTTTTTGGTTTCACAATTCGGCTAGTGAGCGAAGCGATCGAGCAAAAATTTGAGCATAATATGTACATGTATATTATGAAAGTGTTATTTATCACGAAAATAAACGTGAAAAGATATCCAAAATTCATATTCGGGCAGCTCGCTGCCCCCCCCCCCCCCCATTACGCGCGAAGCGCAGAAGCTCTGATGTTTCATGAAATTATTAGAGGAGAGGATTCGTTGAACCATTCTCGCCTCTAAATCATTGTTTAAATTTAGTTCGTCCCCCCCTCTCGCGCGAAGCGCGGAAGCTTTGACCTTTCATTAATTATTAGAGATAGAAGAAGATTTATTGTACCATTCTCGACTCTTATTCCTTGTCTAAATTCAGTTCCCCTCCCCCTCCCGCGCGAAGCGCGGAAACTTTGACCTTTCATAGTTTAATGAAATTATTAGAGAAAGGATTAGAAGATTCGTTGTTCCATTCTCGACTCTAAATCCTTGTTTGAATTTAGTTCGTCCCCCCTCCCCTCTCGCGCGAAGCGCGAAAGCTTTGACCTTTCATTAATTATTAGAGAAAGAAGAAGATTTTGTTGTACCATTCTCGACTCTTATTCTTTGTCTAAATTCAGTTCCCCTCCCCCTCCCGCGCAAAGCGCGGAAACTTTGACCTTTCGTAGTTTAATGAAATTATTAGAAGATTCGTTGTTCCATTCTCGACTCTAAATACTTGTTTGAATTTAGTTCATCCCCCCCCCCTCTCGCGCGAAGCGCGGAAGCTTAGAACTTTCATTAATTATTAGAGAAAGAAGAAGATTTGTTGTACCATTCTCGACTCTTATTCTTTGTCTGAATTCAGTTCCCCTCCCCCTCCCGCGCGAAGCGCGGAAACTTTGACCTTTCATAGTTTAATGAAATTATTAGAGAAAGAATTAGAAGATTCGTTGTTCCATTCTCGACTCTAAATCCTTGTTTGAATTTAGTTCGTCCCCCCCTCTCGCGCGAAGCGCAGAAGCTTAACGTTTTATTAAATTATTAGAGAAAGAAGACGATTTGTTGTACCATTCTCGACTCTTAATCCTTGTTTGGATTTAGTTTACCAAGCTTTGACGTTTCATTAAATTATTAGAGAAAGAAGATGATTCGTTGTACCGTTCTCGACTCTTAATACTTGTCTAAATTGAGTCCCCCCCCCCCTCCCGCGCGAAGCGCGTAAGCTTTGAAGCTTCATTAAATTATTAGAGAAAGAAGACGATTCGTTGTACCACCCTCGTCTCTTAATCCTTGTATGAATTCAGTTTCCCCTCTCCTGCGCGAAGCGCGGAAGCTTTGACGTTTCTTTAAATTATTAGAGAAAAGGATAATTCGTTGTTCCATTCTCGACTCTCCCCTCTCCCGCGCGAAGCGCGGAAGCTTTGACATTTCATTACATTATTAGAGAAAGAAGATAATTCGTTGTTCCATTCTCGACTCTATATCGTTGTTTGAATTTAGTTTTTTCCTCGCTCTCGCGTAGCGCGGAAGCTTTGACATTTCATTAAATTATTAGAGTAAGAAGACGATTCGTTGTACCGTTCTCGACTTGTCAGAATTTCAAAAATATTTCCTCTTACTGCCCCTACCGCCCTTGGCTACGCGCCTGCTTTACAGGGAAAATGAAACAATCATGATTGTGATAGCACACACTTAGACTAGTAGAAATGAAAGATTTATTACACCAACCATGGATAAATCCATGGTTTTACCAACATGAGTTCAAATACAAGCACAAGCGAGTTGGTATGAGCTGAATCCAAATGAAGGGCAAATAAGAGTTGTGAAGCGGCCCTCCCGCTAATTTAAAATTTGACTGTTGAGTATATAGCTTCTATTTAAAAGACATCCAAAATAGTGTGCCCTTTTCAAATTTCTCACTAAAGAGTGGTGACCGTTGTAGCGCAGGGGCTGTTTTTCACGTTTAACTTTGAATCCGCGGCTCGAGATTTTATGCGGCCGGCCCGGCCCCCTCTATTCAATGACGTTTGCCAAGCCTACTGGAATGACCCCAACTCTCCCGATTACAGTTTTCCCCTTATTCATTTTTACTGTCACTAAGCGCCATTTCCTCTCTCCCCCCCCCCCCCCACTCACTCAGTGTTATCTAGGGTACGCGCATTTATGTTCCCTCTCTTTGAAAGCACCCCTCTTTTCTCCCTTTTCTCTCTCTCTCTCTCTCTCTCTCTCTCTCTCTGTTTCTTTTCTCTTCTTTCTTTTCTCTTCTCTTTTCTTTTTTTATCTTCTCCTTTCTTTTCTCTTCTCCTTTCTTTTCTCTTCTCCTTTTTTTCTTCTCTTCTCCTTTCCTTTTTTTCTCTTCTTTTCTTCCTCTTTTTTTTTTTTTTTTGCGCCGCCAATAGGGGGGGGGGGGGGCCGCGGCCGTTTCGCCCCCCCCCTGGATCCGCCACTGGGACTATTATCAGGACAAAGTTGTGTATGCAAGCGCCATTTTAACGGACTCAATTTTTAAGATACTTCCTACTGAAAGTAGCTGATCCTCACTGTTTATGTGTGTGGTATATATAATTAAAGGTATCACGGATGACACATATCAAAGATAATTTTGGAATGTAAAATTTGAAAATGCAAGCTCATTCACGTTCCTCAAGATGCTTTGGCACAGTGAGAGTAGAAGCATATCACATAAGACGTTTTAAAGCTTGTTATCTATCTAACATAAGTAATTTTGCAAAATAGACAAGAGACTTCATTCTGATTTCTTATGAGCTACATGTATTTGTAAGGTACTTCTTCCTGTCGCTGTCTTACATCATAGCAAAAGAAAGAGAAGTAATTTAAATCTTGCAACACTTGAATAATAGGAAAAGAAATGAGATGTTTTTTTTTTAACTTTAACTTATGCTTGAAAATACAGTTTGCCTTTTCATAACGATTTATATCTAATTGTGAGAAAATATCACATTGAATTTTTTGAACAACTTTTTTTCCAACTACAAAAAGAAAAGCTCCAGAATGAAATATAAGCAGAGTGACAGAGAGAGAGAGAGAGGAGGGGGGGGGGGGAAGAGAGGGAGAAAGGGCGAAGGAGGCAACAAAGTAGAAGAAAGAATAATTGACATTAAATGAAAAGGGCGCGAAAACCAATCAAAAATGAAAATCGGCTCGTGACTTTGTTACCAAAACATTACTTGACACAATAATGACTAAGGAAGCGCAGAGGTTACACTGAGTCAACATCACTCGACTCTCCCCTCTCGAATCTTTTCATCGTCTGTTTGAGATCATGTGGGAAGCACAAACACTCTTGCTGTAACTTCTTCATTTGCCAATTTTTATCTTTTTCTCTTTTCTATATTAAGCACGCTTCTTTTTGAGAGACGGGAGTTTAAAGCAAACTTCATTTAGAAAATCTGAATTGACGGTAGCGATTTGCGAAGTGCAAAACTAATTACGGCTCTCGGGGGAAGATGGTGAAAGGTGTGATGTTGAAAAGCGTTGCTTTCACGGAAGGGACTTGATTGAAAGTCAATCACAGTGACGATCTGAAAACTGAAATATTAAAGATTTCTTTAAAAATAAGTTCTTCAAACTTCATAATAATCCTTCCTTCACTAGGATGTTTATTTTAATAATTATCGAAAATATGAGAGTTTTCTGATCTGTTAAGTCCCATGGCGTTATCTCTTCAGAAGTTTGATTATCTCTTATGAAGATATATAACCTCCCATTGATATGAAATATAAATATGAACTGTGATGCATGGTGATATTTCTGGTATTTGCATTTCCATTAAAGCCCGTAAACCTTCAAATTGAACACTCTATTTGCCCCTTCTATTCTCTTGCTCGATTGCGTTAAGAATTTAAACCTAGATTACTAAAGAAATAGGCCATTCTTTTTTTTTATTAAGTTTGTTCAGCACTTATCTATTTTCTCTCTCTTTAGAGATAGACGTGATGATGAAGGGAACTGAAATCTTATTTATTTCGCGCTTAACACTGAAATTTCCTTCTATTCCTTTACTTTACTGTCATACTTAAAAGGGAAAACCGAGGTTACTAACGAAATAGGCCATTATCTATTTTTGATAAGCAAAAGAGAGAGAGAGATAGATAGAGAGAGAGAGAGAGAGATAGGGGGAGAAGAGACGTTTTTATTAAGATCTGATTTACCTAGCAAGACAGTGATTCGCATCGTGCGTGAAGCTGACATGCGGGGATTTTGGAAAGTGTTGTTTTCGTCCTGTTAGTGACATACACTTTACTGAAGATCTAACTCATTGATAGACCGATCTGATTGTTTGAAATAATTTCTTAAAATATCTTTCTACTAATGATTCATATGAAAAAGGAAGCAGGTCGAGTATTTTTTATTTAAATCTTGTGACCTTGCCATTTGAAATGCCGGACTGTTTCTTTGAAATATATGTAGTAATGATCGGTGAATGTATTCAGAAAAGGAAGGTTACTGTCAGATGGTTATCTCCTTAGGATGAAAATTGTCAGCCCTCCTAGAAATTAAATATAGATACGTTAGCAATTAGTTCTACGACCTTTGACAGTTCCGTTGTCCATGGACATGGTTCAAATACCTTTCTGGCAATTTGAACTTCAAATAAAGATACGGTGTTTTGACGCATGGTGAAGTATTAGGCATTTGCAATGGGATTAAACTTGTGAAGCTTGAATATGAATACGACAATTCGGGGTTTTCCCTTACTTACTTGTGATGGTATAACTGAAGAGAAAGTGTGATATAAGGAAATTAATATTTGAATTGGATGTAAACCAAACAAACAGTAAGTTCGTGCATAGAAACAAAAAGGTAAAGCATGAAAACGTATGATATGTCATAAACTTGAACATTACCATGTAAACAATATATAAATAAATAACATTTACACATTATTTTGTATTTGTTTGATTTTATTTTATTTTATATATATATAATTTTAATATAGAAACATATAAAAAACAATATAGGCCTACATGATAACATGAGAAGGTAACATTGGATGGATCGCCCTGCTCAGCTGTGCCAGTGCAGCACAGTTATTATACCGAGGGGTCCAGTTTACAATACAAAACAAATGAGAGAAAATGATATTATCACAAATTAAAATTATTAACATATTGGTATTATATAAAATCATGTCCCCACCCACCCAAGAGCCACACCCAAACCCCCCACCCACCCTATCATTGACCAATATTAAAATTCTTCTATTAAAGGGAGATAGTTTTCAACGTTTGTTTATTTAACAATCTTATGAATTCATTGTAATTTCGGGATGATTTTAATGTAAAAAGTACAACGTTTAATTGTGATGCCCCACGATATGAAAACATTATACGACATGACTTGGAATGTGGTTTAGGTAAAGATAAATTTCCGATGAAACGTATTAGAACATGTATGGAGAAGAAACACGGAGGCTTCGCTCATGTTACTAGGGATTGGTGCCAACATGAAGCATATTTTTGTTTTGATCGCCCCTCCCCCCCCCCCCCCGAAAAAAACCCTCACAATCATCGACAAGTTAAATAAAATTAATCGAGCGAATTTCCCCTCAAATATTCGAATTTCGTGACAACAGATCATTTTGAATGGTGGGGCGGGGGGATTGGGATCTCACATCCTGTCTCACTTCCCCCTTCTAGCGACGCCTTTGAATTTCATTCCAAACCTTTTCATCATGATAAAGTTAGGCAATCACGCCTCGTCGAAATCAGGAAATTGTCATGAATCTCGACGAGAGATCAGCAATTGAGGCTGATAAAATTTGACGGATAGATCTGTCAAATACTCATTCCCTCGCAAACATTCCTACACCAGTCGCTGAAATTGATGTCGAGACGATGAACCATCAAAATGGCATGTTGACTTAGAAGAAAATAAATTATAAAGCCTCGAAATCTGTTTGCCCGTTTGATTTAAATATAGATTTGTATGACACCTCGCAGTACAGGTATTATGTTCTCTAGATTGATGAATTGCAGTCATATCGAAAGAGTAACATATTGTATTGGATTATGGATGTCCAAAACAGTTAAAATGTTAATACCATGCCAGTTAATACATGTCATTAATTTCACTATGAAACCTAGCGATTATTTCATAAAATCTCCCACAATGCTCTTGCCATTAAATCGAATTCGGTTACAAAATTCGCTTCACCCGTTTCAATATACACTGTTGGTCATAATGGTGGAATATTTATTTTTACCCCAGTTTAGGGAAGGATTAAAAAAAAAAAAAAAAATCTAATAGATCTAGATAATGGCATACATTCTCAGATTTTATTGAATATTAATTTGCGAGTGTTTGTTTTGCGTGACTGCTTAATCATATGTTTGCTACTATGCTAATCAGCTAAGGGACCTACGTCCTTAAGTCACAATTGACAGTAATGAGGATGAATGCCTCACAAAAGGGCACTAATATATAGCTGATCGACACGATTTTTATCCTGGGGCCTCACAGTAACGAGGCCATTGCTTAGCCCCTGAATCATGACTGTACGCAGTGTTTGCTAGGGTACGCGGCCCCTTCCACAAATCCCCCAAAAGGAAGAAAATGCAACAAATTGCCAAAAATTCATTGCATTTCCCCCCGGCCCCCAACAGGAAAAATTCCTCTGTAGGGCCATGCATTATGGTTCAAGGCATGGCCACACAGAGGAATTTTTTCCTGTTGGGGGCCGGGGGAAAAATGCAATGATTTTTTGACAATTTATTGCATTTTCTTCCTTTTGGGGGATTTGTGGGGGCGGCCGCGTACCCTAGCAAACACTGCGTACAGTCATGATTTAGGGGCTAAGCAATGGCCTCGTTACTGTGAGGCCCCAGGATAAAAATCGTGCCGATCAGCTTTATTAGTGCCCTTTTGTGAGGCATTAATCCTCATTACTGTCAATTATGATTTAAGGACGTAGGTTCCCTAGCTGATTAGCATAGTAGCACACATAATTATGATTTAGCAGTCACGCAAAACAAACACTCGCAAATTAATATTCAATAAAATCTGAGAATGTATGCCATTATCTAGATCTATTAGAAATAAATAATTTTTTTAAATCCTTCCCTAAACTGGGGTAAAGATAATTATTCCACCATTATGACCAACAGTGTAGTTCCCCCAAAAAGATATCATTTACAAAAGGTACTACTAGTATATTCAAAATGTTTTTTTTTAAGTATTTAATTGATTGAGAGAACACCTGGATTTTTAAAGGATGTTTTTTTAATCAAAGTAGAGAGTACACTGTTGGTCATAATGGTGGAATAATTATTTTTACCCCGATTTATGGAATGATTATGACAATGATTTATTCCTAATAGGTTTAGATAATAGTATACATTCTCAGATTTTATTGAATAGTCATTTTTAGTGTTTTTTTTTTTGCGTGACTGCTAAAGCATGTGTGTGCTACTATGCTAATCAACTAGGGGACCTACGTCCTTAAGTCATAACTGACAGTAATGAGGATTTTAAAGAGAAATCACATTTCTATAAAAGTCCATTATCTGCCCTTTCATATGACACCTCAATCAGGAAGAAAAGAGCGATGAATATCAAAGTTCTAATTATTGCAAATAATATGTTATGCAACTCCTGCATTAATGCTTGCATTTCCATAATTTCATTAAACGAATCCGTTCAACTGGCTGCCTGCCCTAACAACAAACGAAGAAGACGAAATACTTCATGCACGGCTGATCGTCAACGAAATAGAGTTAAGTCTTTTGTCAAGTGTGTTTGTTGCTACGGCAGGCAGCCAGTGAAAACGATTTCGTTTGATCAAATTATAGAAATGCAAGCATTACTTTAAGCAAACAGAACTTTCTTATTCCTGGCTCATTTTTCCTAAATGAGGTGTCATATGAAAGGGCAAATAATAAACCTTCTAGAAATGTGATTATTCTTTTCTTTGAAAATTAAATGTCGTTTGCCAAATCACTTTTTGGTACCCTTTCTTTAATTGTTTTTAATCCCTTATGCATGAAATATGCATCACATGAGTCGCATCAAATGAAAGAAGAGGATCTAAGCTTTACAAATATGTGTCATTTATTAATTATAATTGTGATTAAGTTAGGATGAAACGTAACTAATTCTAGGTTTTGTTTTTTCTAGAAAGCACTGTATATAATTATGTTAAACATTTAAAAAAATATAAAATTGTAATATGATTTAAACAAAAATTGCCCAGCCGTAATTTTACGACTCGGTAAAATAGTGTGTTTATTTTTATCATGTGACACACTTTTAACCAATCAAAAACTAATACATTTGTTATGCAAAATTTTGCAAAATTATGGCCCACTAACTCATACCTCTATGCAGCATCAGTGAAGAAAGGGCATGATGTGATAGTTTTCACTTTCACTTCCACCGTCAAGATTTGCAATCTACCATTTGTCATATGACCTCATTTAGACTAATCGTGTTGCAAGATTTTGTGTATGTTTAATATAACATAATTTTTCCTACTTTTGACTATTTCTATGTAGGAGCTAGTCTTCAAATAGTGAATATCTCTGCATCCGAGAGCGTTTTCATCAACTCTTCAGAATCCCTGGATTCGTATGGCGACAACCTGCATATCACGTGGTTGATTCACGTCCCAACAGGTATGAGCGCTCTCCTGGAGTTCGACGCCTTCAGCCTCGAGTACGGCTACGATTTCCTCCATGTGGGTTTCGGCAGCGAGCCCGGGCTGGAGGAGACGAGGCTGATTACCTTGAGCGGAGAGCAACTCCCAACTGCAGGGAGATTCGAGAAAGATGGCATCCGAACCAGACACCAGATATCGTGGCTGCAGTTCATCACAGACTCCATCACAGAGGGGACGAAGTACAACGGGTTCTCTGTCAAAATCAGTGCAATTGGTAAATATTGACAACAAAATATGTAGAGGGTTTGTCACATTGCATTGGCTCGAATTTGCGAAGGGGTTATTTCAGCCATGGTCTAAAACACGGTTAAAACCTCCACCATGGACTGTTATCAGAGCCATTACTCTCCATTCATTGGAGATTAGGAAGACTCAACGGTGGTTTATCCTAACAGAGTGATGTATTTCAATGTGCGATGTGCAATGCATGTGGTACATAATTCGTCCCTGTTTTCACGAAGTGACGGTAGTGAGGAAAATCGCACATATTTTCACTTTTGATTTTATTGCATTTTTGGACATCATTCACTAATACCTTGAACCTCACAAAATTTCAGATCATAATAATGTCTAATTATGTCACTATGACGATGACGTAAACAAGAAAATACCTAGCAAAAGGATTTTCTGTTTTCACGAAGTGACGGCCAAGTACGCGCTTAACAGCCGTCAATTCGTGAAAACATCGTTTGCTCTTTTCCTGCTTTTAATGTTTTCACGAAGTGACGTTAGTGAAAATTTCGCAGTTTGGAACAGTCACAGACCATGAAAAGGTGAGTTTTTAAATATTTTGTTTAGGTAAATTAATATGGTACACTCTTTTGATTCATTCTGATTCTTTGTAAGCCATAAAAATATGTCCATGAGCACAGAATGTGTGAAAAATACACCGCCGTTCCACATATCGCCCCATATACTTGTTTTCATGTAAGTGAATAAGGGAGTGAAGTATCATGTGATCCAAAACTAAAAAGATCAACTTATGTCTTAACAAATATACATCTAGACTAAATAAATTAGGTGGAGAGTCTTTCTTATTTAGCTCCACACCAAATATTAATGCTATAGATCTCTCCGGAGATCTCTAGACCGTCTAAGGTTCTTTTTATATCTGCTTAAGTTATAAATTTGAACAAAAGTTTTACAGAAAGTTAGAAAGTAGAATCTAGAGACCAGAGTTTTACTTTTATTTTTTCAGTAATTTACTATTTAGCTAATTATAAATTTGATTTAGAGTCTAGAAGTCTAGTTACTCTAGATCATCATTTTATAATTATCAGTTTATGTCAGCCACTACTCATCAATCTAGAATCTAGAGATGAGTAGATCAGGATCTAGACCAGACTGAGACCTTTCTTGTAAGGCGTGCCTGGGGTTTAAGCCCAAGGCCAACATCAACATTGCCAAGGGCAAAGGGAGTTTAGAAAATTATCATCATGCTGAGCTGAGATGACCTGGGATGTAGCCCCTCCTGGTTAACTGTAAGGGAATTCAATGATTTGCCTTTCATGCAAAGAAGGAAATGAATGAACATTTAATTAAAAATTGAAAATTAGATACGGTCCTGCCCTGAAAATGAATAAATGGCACCATCCGAAAAAGGAATACTTTTGTTTTGAGACTGAAGTAATCATGAGTAGTCTACCCAGGGTATCTGAGTTAAAAACACCTCCCTGGTCTACCTTTTGGGGAACAATGTCCACATGTTTAGCTTAGTTTCTCTCATTATCTGTACTCTGTGTCTGTTATATTCAAAGGCAGCACTTTAGTACCCTTGGTCCCTCACCCTATACAAAAATTTGTTCAAACAGTTGTTCTTGATACCAGCAAATGTTGCCCAACTCCACTTCATATTTTAAAGAATTTTCCAAGCAAGCACCATACCATACCAGATAGTGTACATGTCTCACTACCTACACTTCAGTGGTAATGAAATTATGATGATGTTTTTGCTTTCACTTAGTTTCAGATGCAGTAGATACAATTTTCACTTGTATGAAGGAAGCACTGGGAAAGTACATCTACTTTTCAAGAATGCCACATGCCAGAAAAAAATCCAGGTGAGAATAGTTTCATGATCTGTTCAAGAAAATCACACTTTAGCAGCAAAGTACTAAGCACACTCACTGCGTATGTGCATTGGGGTGGTTGTGTTTGGTAGGGACAATTGGAAAATTCTATTTTGGGGTAATAGGGGCAATTGAAAACTTCTGTTTGGGGTCAGTTATGCCTAGTTATTAATTTGATGTACAAAAGATAATATTGGATTCATTTCCTTCCCTCTGCTTGCAAATAAATGAAAGAAAATAACTTGTAATTATTTCTTTCGTTCTACAAAATTAGATTGGATACGGGGACTGACATGCTGGTAAGATGGGTCCTTGATAATTCACTGAACACAGAGCTGCAGAATGTGACTTGGCATAGTGACCTAAGAGTGGGAGCGGTATGGAACCGTTGAAGCAATTCACCGAACACGTACAGTCAGAGCTGCATGTGTGACTTGGCTTGGTGACCCTTAAAGTCTCCTGACGGCTCCGATTGCGATTCTGATGATGACCCATTGTCTATGCTTCTGAGCAAGTCAAAAGGTATCTTCTCTCCTTCTTGATTGTTTCCCAATAGTTAAAATTTTAGATATTCTTAATTGCTTTTAATGCTTAGGTCCCTTAGTTAAGGGAATGAGTGGTCCTATCGAGGTCAGCATCTAATTTTTTTTTAATCCTTAACAAAAATTGCCAATACTAAGGTGATACCAAATTAAGTATTTAATTCATTAAGAGCCTCTCTAAAAGTTGGTACCAAAACTACACAAAATAATTTCGCCCAATCATAATGCACTGTAAAGTTCCTTTTCATAATCGAAATTCTGATAATTGTTTTCTATTGATTGTTCTTTCTCTTATTTCCTTTTGCTTTCACGCAGTCTAGATAAAGGATCTTCGCTGCTTCAACCACTATTGCTAGGGTGACATACGTGTGAAGAAATTTGAAGAACTGTTGTTGAAGAGCATGCTTGAGAAACTAGAATCAATTACATGATCGTTTTGACAATGCTTCAATGTTTCAATACCTCAATCTCTCTTTTATACTGTTTTATTTTAAACATTTTAAATATCATAAACAAAGCAAACTCCACTCATAATTGTAATTGTGTGTTGTAATTGCAAGCAATGAAATGGATTGATTATAAAAATCAATGAATTGATTTAAAGCAAACTGGTAACATTGTCCATGATTTCTGAAACAATGAACTGAATAGTTGTACAGGTGTCAGTTTTCTGTTACAGTATTGCAATGAACTCCTGCACACATAAATCTTTATTATTCAAATGTATAGCTCAGAACAGCTATTTATCAGGTATACCTACCTCAATCAGTAATGCATATTAGAGTTTTCGGTTCCATGAATCCTCATATTGTATCTTTATATTGAAGAATTTGTTCATCTATTTTCTTTAAATGTTTGTATTCACAGGGGTTGATGCCTTTATTAGAACATGAATATAAGTTACATTTCCACAATTGATTTTTCTTTCAAAACACAATGTTACTAGTTCACATTTAATGTTTTTATTTTTTACTTCTATAGTCATTCTCATCATAATTGTATTTGGTACTTCAAACTATCTTATAATCATACAATATAATGTTGCTGTTTTGAATTTTATCTGTTTGATGAGAAATGAAATTGTTTAGTCAAATTGATATTTCCATGTTTATCATGCATTGTTCAGCTGATAATTGTTTAGTCAGAGATTACGTGTTTGCCTGGGTGAAGACAACCTTTTAGCATGGGTAAACTTTGTAGCGTTTGAGACTGTTTACTAAATTTTATTGAAATACCCTAGAAAGAGATAGTGTAAACTGACTTGCTTCTGAAACTCTACTCACAAGATATTAATGAAAAACAGTAATGAACAAAAAAGTAATGATGATGATTATATTAGTCATATTTTCCATTGAAAAAACTGTGCCATCTTTTTTTTCAAGAACTGCCTCGTTTTGTTACGATCAACATGTAAACCTTTCAGCCAGAACAGGATAACCATGGCGTGCAAGAAAGAGAATATACCACACAGTACTGTTTTGAATACCTCTTTTGTCTTCAGGTAAAAAAAATCTGTGCAGATGACCCTTTAAAAAAAAAAGAGTTTATTTAGCAACCAGTATATTTCAGCATGCTAATGATGTAAAATTTCTTATTCATTTTGTTTTGGAATGGTATTTTGAATATAGATTTATTTCTTTGTTGACTTCATCATTCATGTAGTACATGTATGTCAAGCATTTTGTATGTCACATGTGGCATTTATTTGCTATGATTGCTGAATAAACATGATAACCAGGAAATGTATGAAGAATAAGTTAAAGACATTTTAGCATATTTAGTACTGTATAATGTTCCAAATAACCTTTGTATTCCGTGGATGTATACCTGATGAGTCTTTTCCACAAATCCCTAAATGTACATTTCAAAATGCAATATAGTATTGATGATAATTGATGATGATATGTTTGGTATGAATTATTTAATATTTTTAATTTATTCTCCATTTGCCACTTGCTGTTCTGGTTCCAAATGTTTGAATTAAAACTGCTCAGTCGAAATTCATTTTCTGTGTTTATATTGCAGAGTTGACTAGTTAACTACAGATTATGGTCAATGATCAATACTGAATCTTTTTCCTTCATTCAAAAATATTTCTTAACATATTTGCTTTATTTCCTATGTGAAAAAATATATTTAGCTAGGCCCCTCTCTAAAATTTTAGAAATTCCTCATAGTAATAGAGTAGCAAAAGCCCTAATAAAGATCACCCGCATGAATTTCAACAAGAAATGGCAGAATTTGTGTGATATTAAGAGGAGATGGAGGGGGTAAAGAGAGAGAGAGGGAGAGAGAGAGAGAGAGAGAGGGGGAGACTACTTGAACGTGTTCTTAAGTGGAAAGTATATAGTAACTTTAGTGCAATCTTTAGTTCCTACTACATACAATATACCTGATAATTAAACCTCAACGAATATAAAATACATATCCATTTTTAGCTTAAGATTAAAGAGAATAGCTTATTAATCATTTTAAAAGCACTTTGTGCCAATATCCATCTGTGTTATTGATAGTTGATTTATTGTGAGCCGTAGCTTCGTGAACAAAAACTGACATCATACATCTAACATCATAATTATACAAAGAAGAAAAGGTGCTCTAATTTTATCCATACATCTATTAAACAAGTAATTTTACCGTATTTCAGTGTCTATCTCATGAAATTGCTTCACACAATAAAAATCCCATATGTTTTATACGCGCTCGGCTACGAGCCGTCACTTCGTGAAAACAAAATACAAGCGTTCTATGTGATTTGTGTTTTCACGAAATGACGGTTAAGTTAAAAGTTCATACAGAGACATTCAGTTTATTCTTATCAATAAAAAAAACAGCTACCAAATGAGGAAAATGTACTCTATCTCTCAGTTCGCATTATTTTATCTGTACATCAATTAAACAAAACATAATGCCGTTTTTAGTGTCCATTTCGAGAATTCCATCCACAAGGGAAAAGTCCAATACGTTTTACGCGCGCGGCTACGTACCGTCACTTCGTGAAAACAAAATCAAAGCGTTCTATGCAATTTGTGTTTTCACGAAATGACGGATGTGTTAACAGTCCACACAGAGAAATGAAAATGCAGCTACAGAAAGAGGAAAATGTACTCTTTCTCACAGTTCGAATTATTTTATCTGTACATCAATTAAACAAAACGTTTTGCCGTATTTAGTGTCCATTTCGAGAATTCCATCCACGAGAGAAAAATCCCATATGTTTAACGCGCGCGGCTACGTACCGTCACTTCGTGAAAACAAAATCACAGCGCGTCCTTGAATTTCGTGTTTTCACGAAGTGACGGTAATGTTTACAGCTCATTTCCTCAAAAAATATAAGAAATTATGGAAATATTTAAAGATAGAACTAAACATTGAGATATTTTCAATCCCAGGATATAAAATTTATTTGCCTTTGATAAATTAAAGAGGTTGAGATTATGGCTCGAACCTTTGAAAGCGATTTATTAAAAACTAACTTTCTTTTAGTTGCGCGCTCTACCGTCACTTCGTGAAAACAGGGACGAATTAATGTATGGAAAACCATTTAGAAAAGCCATAATAATTAGCACCAATATACAAGCCTGCAGGCTAATGTCCCTGTAGTTTCCACAATCGAGTTTGTCTTTTTTCTTGTAGATTGGTGTTAATTATTATGGCTTTTCTCCAGTCAGCCGGAAAGGATTCTTCCCGCCATATTTTATTGCACAATTTGTGAAGTATGGTGATACATGTTAACCCAGCAGCTTTGAGTACTATCCGACGTTACTAATTCTTGAATTTAATGTTTGTTGATAATAATGTCAAATGAGTAAATAAATTTAAAAATACATGCGTATGAGAAGATAATGAAAGTTTGTTTGATATGTTCTCATATTATGTAAGGTAAAAACAGGATCACTTTGCATAACAACCTGGGAAAAAATAATTCTTTTTTCTTTCTCTGATGCAACATCCCTTACACCCCTTAAAGATGAAGGAGTGGATCATAGACCGCACATAGGTTTCTCAAATTTTCAAGAGAAGATTCACCTCCCAAATTATGCCAGTGGAGCAAATGTAATCGGACTGGATTCCAATGCACTGGTATCGTACGTTTTCGAAGCACGCGAAGGGGCTTGTATAGGCCTGTACTTGAAAGGGTTCAGAACAACTGACAGGTTAGTCGTTGAATTTCTTTTCATAGGCACTATTCCACTTTCAAAATACATTATAAATAGATGTTTTAAAAATCAATTCTTTAGTTTTGAAAACACTTCTCTAAAGTGTTGATATGTATCTCGCTCAATTTACAAATAAAGATATACATGTATTATATTACATATTTATTATATATACACACACACACATATCTAATTCGTATATATACATAATAGGATATATAGATATAGATAATTAATATATGTATTGCTGCTCACATGACTCATGAACAATCTATTACAACCATCAATGGGGTGGCGCCAGTGTCACAGTCGGAATTCTCCTATTACGGATCGTAAAACAACTGAGAAAAAGCAGAAATGAAGAGAGAAAGCGAGAGTAGAAAGAGATAGGGAAGGGGGGGGGGTTAACATTATTAATTGGAAGTTCATATATCAAGGAATTTGTGACTCTACCGCGAGATTTCGTAGCCTTTTTAAAGACCGTCAATACTATTTGGCCAGAAGGGATTAGACCACACAGCGAGGTCACTGACAGGTGGCTATCTCATTAACTCAGCTCTCAACTAACATAAGAAAAAGAGGATCATGGGTGACCAACGGGCACCGACTGGGGAAATTTTCTATATAGAGGGAGCAAGTAGCTACAAGTAGGACAGTGGTACTTTAAAATACCTTCCTGTCTGATGACCACCTTTAATCTGGATTACTTTTGTGACTTTCTTATTTGGACAGGAGTGCCATACTTTATATTGGAGATGGAAACGAAGTAGGGAAGAGAGACACTGTATTACATCGTCTTGTGGACACCACTGGACAATTTGATGCATTCCCCGTTGAGAGCACGGGCAGATGGATGTGGCTAATGTTTACCAACAGCTACAGATCTGAAGTAAACGACAAGAAAAGCGGCTTCAAATTACGAATAACTGAAATCAAACGTGAGTTAAGATTCTCCCACTGGCCTATTCGTCTTTAAAAAAATTATTTGTGTTTTTCTAAAGGAAATATAATTATTAGATTTAGGCTTCTCGTTGTAACTGAAATTTGATCTGGTTATTATTGAGACTGTATTATTACAAAAATAAAGTAAAATACAATAATTGTGTTTTTATAAATGTAATGCTTCCTGGGAGAAATTTATAAAAGTTATATTGTCCTATGGCGAAATAATGAATATTAATAAGTCAGAATGAATCAGGAGAGCTTGGGTATTTGTTTCTAGTTCATCGTGACTGTGCCATGGACCAGTGATGGCCTGATGGTAGAGTCGCTGCCCGTTAAGCAGTAAATGGCAGGTTCAAATCCCGCTGGTTCCAACATTTTTTCTGACTTTTTTTTCAATTACAGATCGATCAATCGATCTTATTTACCGGGTGTAAGCCACAAATATGTTTAAACTAATAATTGTGTTGTTGTAATAATCATAGTTTTAAAACAATTACGGGCATATGACTGCATTAGTGTCTCCGCTTTTCTTTACAGCCCTTATCACTCTCACACCAGGAATCCCATTGAATTTTTCCTTCAATGCATCTAAGAGTGAACAACCAACGGGTTCCAATGTGTATGCTGCAGCATGGGAAGTTGGAGCGCCGCCTGGAACAAATATCCGCCTGAAATTTCTCAAACTTGAAATGGAGTAAGAGATTGGTTTACCTTCACTATGAACATGACAGACAAAGAAAGAGGACAAAATATACAGTTCCTCAGGTAGACAAAGGAACATCCCTTCACTGCTATAAGGTAAAAATGTGTAGAACAGGTGTCACATGCATATTCACCTGTTCTACACATTTTTACATAATAGCAGCGAAGGGATGTTCCTTTGTCTACCACAGCAATTGTTGAGGGTAGAATGAGGAACTGTATATTTTGTCCTCTTTCTTCGTCCGTCATGTTCATAGTGCTTTGTCCCACAGTGTTTAAAAAGGCAGTCTTCCATTCAGTTCATCTCATTACACAATAATGAATTTAAAATAAGTTTATTTACGCAGGGAAGCCTCGTCAGCAACTGCTCAATGCTGATGCTGTTTTTCCGGAGGGCCTTCAATTATTAATACCCCCGTAATTGCCAGATATCCTTTTACACATGATGTGGACTGATGTCTTACCAAATGACAGTGCGGTGCTGGGATTCGAACCCTCAACCCTTGGATTGAGACTCAAGTGATATAAACTAAACTACAGCACCTCCACACTCATACATAGGACGATCAAGATGAGAATAATCAAAGAGTAGACTTGTACTACGATCCTATATCATTTACGGTAATTTTGCAGAAATAGACGAAGGTATATACGGCAAATTAAAGTTTAGGCTTATACATTGCCACACCTGGGATGTCTTCGTACTGAAGACCATTAGCCGATAGCAAGGAGATTTATATTTGCCCCCCCCCCCCCACCACACACAAACACATAATATAACCCTCCCACAATGTATACCCACACTTTGCAGGGACACTTTACTAGGATTTCTTTAATAAATATCCATCTTTCACCTCGGATCCATTTTAGAAGAAAAAAAAAGAAAAGTTAATCACTCAAATCTTTTCACTTATTTTACATAATTTTTCGTTGTTGCATGCATTAGCATATATTTTTTTTTATTATTCCGAGAATGTATATGTGAAATTAGATTTCATATTAAATATAAATCCAAATTATCACTGCGGTAATCTCGATATTTTCTTTTATTTCTTATTTTCTTACTAGCGTTAATCTAGAGTTCTTCATGGTCGGTGACGGTTGGACTTACATAAGATATGAACAGTACAGGTATGCCGTCTCTTCAGGGAGGTGTTACAGTGACACCGATGGGACACGTCCTCTCGATGACGTCATCATCAACCTCTCCCGTGTTTTCATCGGTTTCTATGGATACGACAAGGGTGAGGACTGCATCATTGAAGTTGAGCTGAGCGTGGTGGAGAAAGACGGTATGTATTATTATTGTTTTTATATTTTAAAACCCCACTAATTTTACTCCACTAAGGGAGTGTTTCACAAAGACTAAGATCGCCTTGAAGTTGGACTTAAATATGACAGGCCATTCATGCCACTTAATGCTCTCACCGTTGGTCTCTCAATTATGATCTTCAGATAATATTTTTTCCTTCAATAATGAACTTTAAAAAAAGCTCAATTCTGTAGATATGTGACCATGATTTGTACTTCCTTTGAGAGACCAATGCCAGTAAATGGTGACAGCAAACAGTGGCACGAACGGCCTGCCATTGTTAAGTCAAACTTAAAGGCACACTGTCCTACTTGTAGCTACTTGCTCCCTCTATATAGAAAACTTCCCCAATCGGTGGCTGTTGGTCCCCCATGATCCTCTTTTTCTTATGTTAAATGAGAGCTGAGTTAATGAGATGATAGACGGAGGAAAAGATAATTAAAGAAAAAGAAAAGAAAAAGAGAGAACCTAGAGCAATAAAGGGAAAGAGAAACTGTGAGACTGTGAGAATATTTACTTTGGGGAAAAACCAGATTTAAAGACAAAATGGTTTTATATTCAGGCAATCTCTGACCCAGATCTCTGATAATTAAACAAACATTATGTATTACATGAAGCATCATGTTTCTTCAATTTCTTAACAAAGTTCTTTCTTTTCATTACAAGTAAAGTAAAATCTGTTTGTATGGACTAGGTCATTCCATTTTGGGGGTGCACATTTAAACATTAAACATAAAACATAAAACATAAAACATAACCATATTTTAGACTTTGCTGTTCCTCTGGCTTTTTTGGGTTTTTTTTTTTATCCACTGTTTGTTTTTAAATTCGTTTACATGTCTTTCAGTAACAGAATAAGTTGAAAAACCAAATGATAATTTATACTTTTAGGGAACTTATTTTACAAGGCCCTTTGGCCTTATTTTAGTTCCCCTTTTCTCATTTCCGACTATTAAATTTGGTATTTTTGATACTGTTTAACTTGTATGATTGCATGTAATTTTTCTATGTAATGTATATTGTTGTAATGATCTTTTGTTGTTATGGATATGGAAATAAATGAAAAATTTAATCACTTATCTTATAAGTCCTATTTTTGGTTTTATAGACCTTGACTATCCATCGGGCAAGGGTTTGCCTGGTGGTGTCATACCTGTTTCACCAATCGAGATGACGAGGTTGACTTCGCCCAATTTCCCGAATGAATATCCCCACTCTAGTATCATGACATGGGTTTTCCGCGTTCCTCCACCCTACCATTTCAACATTAACTTTGACGTCTTTAAACTCGCCGAGGGGTTGGACAAGCTAAGCATTGGAAATGGAACAGCTCCGTTTGCGGCAGTTTCCGAGGTGTTTTCCGTAGGCGAATCTGCGATTGACGTTGCGAGCACGAGGCTCGACGATCTTCGAGTCATGGAAGAGTACATGTGGATCAAGCTTGAAAGTTTCCAACTTGCGAAAAATGGGAGCTTTGCCTTTAATATCACTGCCGTGATAGGTGAGTGGTTAATATTGATGATGATAATAATGATAAACAATCATGGCAATGAAAATGAAATCATTTCAATTATAAGCAACATAACATTTTTAAAAAAAATAGATGAATAAATAAATACAGAGAATGGGTAAAGTTGAAAACTAAGATCACCCCCCCCCCCCTCCCCCCACCAAAAAAAAAAATTCTTGTCGAGGTAAAAACACTTACAAATGTGTTTTGTTCTCCAGGGTACACTTACATGTACACAGGGTAAAAATATTTTGATATGAAACGGCCTAAATTGACATTTGGACTTATCAATTCTGTTTAATTACAACCATTATTTTTGCTTCAGATGAAATCGTCCTTGAAAAAGGTGAATCCAAGCTGCTTATGTCGCCGTATTACCCTCTGCATTATGAAAACAATGCCTATGTTGAATGGCGAATAAAGGTGCCCGACTTGGGATATGGTGTAATGGTGCATTTCATCGAGTTTCATCTGATTGACAATGGAGACACTCTCACCGTAGAGGACGCTGGATCACCTGCAAAGGACAGTATCTCAGCTGTCTTCACGGGTGTTGATATACCGTCAGACTTCGTCCTTTGGTCTACCGAAGCGCTGATACGTTTCGAAACGGATTTGGCTGGTGTCGGCGCGGGTTTTAAAATCAAGGTTCAGCCAATGTTTGGAGAGGGTACGTATATGAAAAGTCAATTGGTTTTGGCTCATCATACAAAATCGTGATATAGTTTGGGTTATAGGGGAGAGAGGGTATTTGTTCCTACTGTTTAGTTACAAGGTTTATAAATTGAATGCGGCGAAAAAAGGATTCATGATGATGATGATTATTACTCTTAGCAGTAGTATGGTGTAATATTTTTGTTACAGTCATTCATAATTCTGAAGGTTCATAAATCTGAAAGTGAATTGGAAACCTAATGCATTTACGAAATTATGAACCATTCCAGAAGCAAATCTTTGGAAAACAAGTGTCTTGTTTTTCTGTGTCGTCACAATCTAGGTCATTGCCTAAGTCCTCTGGGATTAGAAGGGGGCTGGATTCCGAATGATGGTCTGGTTGCTTCTACTCAGATTGACTCTGAGCATACACCAAGGCACGCCAGGCTTCACGGCCCCTCCGCATGGATCCCATCCCAGGACGATCCAGAGCCACAGCTCACGGTAATAGAATATTCCAGCTTAGTCTTCAGCATTGTTGGTTCACCTGGCAGCATGTTTCACTACGAACATGACGAACAAATAAAGAGGACAAAATATACAGTTCCTCAGGTAGACAAAGGAACATCCCTTCACTGATATTATGTAAAAATGTGTAGAACAGGTGTCACATGCATATTCACCTGTTCTACACATGTGTACATAATAGCAGTGAAGGGATGTTCCTTTGTCTACCTGAGGAACTGTATATTTTGTCCTCTTTCTTTGTCCGTCATGTTCATAGTTTTTAGCCCATAGCGCAATCTTGTCATCGCCATTGGGCATTTGAATGTTTAAGTAATAACGGGCACGGGGAGGTGAGGGGGGGGGGGGGGGCAGATGATGTATTTCAAGATCGGCATGACGTTAATTGTTCGGGCACGTCCGTGCCTGACTCGTCTATACGTACACGTTGACTAAACCTATATTTTGAGTCTATTTGTAGTTTTTAACCTTATTACCAAAGCAAATTACAGATTCCTAAACTTGAAACAAAAAGTTTTGTTTGTGAACGGTCTCCTTAACATTACTTTAACTGTGGGGCTAGTCCAAGGTATGTTTCACACGTTACCAAGTACTAGTTACTTGTATTATGTTATTTTTAACATAAATTGAAATAAAAATGTCATTGAATTTGATATTTTTATCTTATTCAAGCTTTCGTAGGGATATTGGCTTATATTAATGTAGTTAACAGATATATTGACATTATCAGGAGACGTATGGGACAAAAATGTTCGGACTTGCCTCTTTGAACTTTTCAATTCTACAGGTTACCTTCGAGATGGCATATGTTACAGGTGTAGTGATCCAGAGCGGTCCTGAGAGTCTTGGTTCCTGGGTGGACTCCTTCGCATTTTCATTCGCTTCTGACATAGAGACCGAGGTTTGTTAAAATATCACATGCATCGCTTTTCTAAGTTCTAAGTTTTCTGAGTTCATGTACTTTTCGTTTCATTGCTGTATCATAACCTGACAAAGCAATTTGCGAACAAACGAAACCCATACTCATGCAAATCATCAAAGGCAAAAGTGGTAACCGTCAGAACTGCATCTTACTGAAACATGTGTCTTTAAATTTTTGTAGTACAAGATTTGTATTATGTTATCAAAGTACAGACTACTATTTCCGTAACATTTGAGCTAAGCCATCTGTGAATATGATAAAACTCAGACCATCAAACCATCAAATCTCTAGTTGGAATATCCACAGGCTCTCAATGATTTTGAAGGCTTAAAAAGCCCTGATGAAACCAGTCTTGATTCTCGTATGGCTATTCTTGACAGAATTTGGAAACCGCATAATCGAACAAATGAATAATTTTTCAAAACTTTACTTTGCATTTAACGTATATTAGGACATAGTCATAGAGGGAGACTGGAAGCCCAGGGAAGTGTACCGCCTTCTGTTCGTCAAACATTATCGGACTAACATAGTTAGGATTAATCCACGGAGTAGGTCGATCTTTTCTTTGCGTCTCGAAATCCTGGGTTGCCGGACTGGTAAATATATTTTATCCCCTTTTTTTCTTTGTTCTTTCCGTTTTTCTCTCCCCCACCCCCCAATAACATATTCGTTACTCCTTTCTTTCATGTAGTCTTCTCCTTCTTTTCATTTTCCCTCCTCGTCCTTATCTGTCACCGCTTTATTTCCTTTCCCTTCATTTTCCTATCCGCCCTCTTCCTAGTATCATTTTCCTTTGTCTTTTTTTCTTGATCTTTCTGTTTCTTCTTCATATATTGTCCTAATTTCTCCTCAACTTTCTTCCATCTTTCACATTGTCATGCTGTTCTCTTGCCATCGTCCGCTTCCCGCAAACAAAGAGTAATTCTAAAGATGTTTGCAAAACGTCATGGGGACGTCAAATTGGTTACAAAATATTTACGTCGCAAGAAAGATTTATATTTTCTGAGTTCTAAATAGATAACGATTGAACTTCCTTCATTCTATTTGTATAATAACCAATCAATGATATCGTTTTAGATTGTTTCTTCGATCTTGGTCTTTCATCCGGCCATTTACCTGATCAAAGCATCAAGATTTACCGAGAAGGAAACATCACCTCGGAAGCCCCAGGCAGCGTACGGATGCTTCCCGTTCACTTGTTTCCATCGGACGGGCTATCGTCTGGTGGGTCTGATGACGATCTCGCTGTCCGCATTGACTTCGACACCACCACCCTCGTCAAGGATGTCATCGTCCAGACAAACGGGGATTCGAATCTCAATAAATTCAGTTTGCAGTACGACAACCGTTCGCAGATAGTGTTCGTAAGTTCAGATATTCTCCAATTAAATATAGACTAACGTTCCACCAGGTGTAGCATCGGTTTTTGCGGGCAGGTCGATTTTTTCTTTTGTAGTAGTACAGCGTGTGTCTAGCCATCGATGGGACACCGGTCTTGGTGGGCATAATGCCAGCAGCGAGCTAGGCCATCAAACGAGGGGGGGGGAGGAGGATTTAGCAGACGCTAAACTATCTTCCTTTTGTAGTCGTTTTCCCATTTTGCCTAGGTCACATTTGCTCTACGGCTAGTATACGGCGGCCGTACGCCCCCGAAATCAAGGGATACTTACGGCGGCCGCAGAGAACCTGCGATGGCCACAGGGTCACCATAGGGCGTATCCCTATCTGTACAGGCCGTACGGGTCGCCGTGGGATTATAACGCAGAGTCATTCGTCGGGCGTACGGTGGCCTTGCGTTTGCCGTGCGACTGCCATAGGCCCGCCCTCTCCACTCCGGGGTCGGAATGACCGCATGCGTGTTTCATAAATGTCCTGTAAAGGGGTACTTTTCATGCACCAAAGTCCGGCTCGTAGTACACAAAAATCCGGCCCGTATTGACTTTATACACCGGACTGAAGGGGGTGTTTTCATAAGGAGGGAACACGCATATGCGTACCCTAAAAAACACTAATTTGGGGACCGGCGCCCTAGGGCAGCCTTAAAGCGGACCTACGAGGCCCGTACGGTGGCCATACGGTATGGCCCACGTTCAAGGCCCACGTACATCTCCCGTAAGCTCGACGCGCGCCATCCGTACCGCCCCCATGGTTGTCTGTGCCGTGCGTGGAGCAGGTATGTGGCGGTAACGTCAGGCTAGCCGCACGGTCGCCGTTTGATCCCTCTGTGGGTGCTTTGGTATTTGTCAGAAACCTAAGGCCGCTCGCAGGGACGCCCTAAGGCGACCGTTCGTCATCACTTCAAGGGATGTACAGTACGGCAGCTGCAGGTGTTCTGCCTCCATAACTTCAAAATACACCGTGTGGCTACCCTATCATATGTGTCCGCTACTGTATGTGACCATGGGAGTGCTGCGGTGGCCGTAGATATTTTAGACCGCATAGCCGCGGCGGCAAATGTAACCTAGGCATTACTCTCTTTCTTGATCTCTCCCGCCCACTCTCTTTGGCAAAAGAGTGTGTTGAGTGTGAGGTGTGTGTGTGTGTGTGTGTGTATGTGTGTGTGTTGGGGGGAGGAGGGGGGGGGGTGGAGGGGGTGGGGGGTAAGTGCCACCTGTCTCCCGATAGCTGCGCCCGTATCCGGACACCCCTGGACATCCACCCCCCCCCCCCCACCGGATAACCACCCCCAGTTAACTACCCCCTACGACAAGTACCCCCTAGGGCAACCATACTCTAGGACGATTCCCCGCGGGACAACTACCCCCTAGGACAACTAGCCCCCGGACTACTACCCCTGGACATCTACCCCCGGACAACTACCCTCTAGGATAGTTGTCCGGGGGTAGTTGTCCAGGGGGTAGTTGTTCTAGGGGGTAGTTGTCCGGGGTGTAGTTGTCCAAGGGGGAAAGTCGTCCTAGAGGGTGGGTGCCCTAGGGGGTAGTTGTCCTAGGGGGTAGTTGACCGGGGTTTGTTGTCCAAGGGTAGGTGTCCTAAAACCAGCTGCGCCACTTGCTTAGAAATTCCCCGACTGAATCTTCATGTCAGTCCTGCTCCTGTGCTCAAGATCCCACTGACATGTTTGATCAATTTCACATAAAGTTTGGTATTGTGCTTGGCACTGTGGGCATTTAATCGGTGTATACAGTAGATAATGATTATAGGTGCCTTACTCATATCCATGTATTTTTTTGTCAGGACATATCTGACTGTAATCTCAGATTATGCAAGATGACGATCGAGAACCCCCTAGCGGCAACCTCAGTCATCATTAGCAACTTAGAATGGACTCCTTCTACGTCCAACTTCTTCCGTTTTGAGCTTCTTGGGTGTATCACTGTAGGTAAGAAACAAGTGCAATAAATGTTTAGAAATCCCTTGGATATTACACAGAGGCGTGATGGTTCAATAACCGGTAGATTCTAGGTTCGAAACCAAGTCGAGGCGCTAGTGCCCTTTGGTAGGGCATTATTTATCATTACCTAGTCCCTCGGAGAGGACTTAGAGACATCGGTCCCCTGGTAGCATGCTTACTTACCAGTCAGGTATAACAAACCAACCAACCAATATGATTATAATTATTATTGAAGGCCCTTATTATTCTATTCGTATACTTTTTAATTCAACCATGGGTATCACTGGACCATTTTGAGTGGGGTGGGGGATCTGGGATGCATTGCTCTCGAAACGAATTCCTTATTCTTCAACAAGAATTTGTCCTCGATACACTTACAAAAAGCGATCGATATTGTATTTTCCGACACCCACTGAATACACAAAAAGTTTACTTATAATAATATGACAGGATTTTGTTTTACTACGGGGAGGGGATGTCAGGCAATCATAACCGATTTACCAAACTCCATATCTTTATCCTCTATTTCGTCTTTACACAGATTGCATAACGCCTTATTGCATCGATAACTGCAACCTGACTATGCTAGGGTCCGAGAACGCTAAAGAGATCGCCGGGTCTCGGACTGCCTTGATGCCAGCAAGATCCATCTGCGAGCTCAATATTCCGAAAAGAGACGAGATGTTCATCACTTTTATATTACTTGGATTCAATGTAAGGAGCAATTATCATTGATATCATAGAGTAGAACGTTTACGAAACGGTTGGAGAGATGTCAGGCGGACAGGGGCAGTGATTCGAGGGGGTGGGGCATGGACAGGGGGTGAGTCGTATGACGGTCCATTGGAACTTCATCCAACGGGGTTTTCAAAATGAGAAACTAGTCATATCGTTCTTGTGGGCTAATAAATTTCCCCCAAGAAAGAACCAGGTGTGAACCATGTATCTAATGACCTTCCCCACCCCGTCCATTTACCCTAAAGATTGCTAGACGCGCCTATGTTTACATTGTGTGCAGCATATGATTTCGATTTGTGACTCGACATGGCTTGCATTAATTTGTTATGAGGGGGCGGGATCTTCTTCAAATGGCGTCTTTTGATGAAGAGTTGGTAATAATTCCCCAGTAATATCCAAGTGTATCTTATTGCCATTCAACAGGACTTGTATACAATTATTTTCTAACCCCTACATTCAGATGAATATGCTATATGAGTAAAACTTCAATCAGATAAAGGTTTCCTTATTTTCTTCACGATTTTTTTTTCGTCCAGTCTGACGAACAAAACGCAGATGATGGGGAACTCGAAATCAAGGAACCTGAGAAGTCCAATCTTTTCCCTCTTGGCTCGAGTGTCCCACCTGTCTTTGTCTCGGCTTCGCCATCTGTATATTTCCGCATCCTGACGGGCATCAGCACGGCCCATCCTGCCGTAACAGTTGCCTATGGTTACACAGGTCCGTATACGACAGACAACATCAGTCTCTATATTCCTTGTTAGCCTACACTGATATAAATTATTACGTAGACATATTATGAAGATTTACCATAAAAGGTTTCAAGACCGAAGACAGTGATCATCGATGATTCTTATTTGTCAAATATTTTCTTTATTCTTATGTCTTTCTACTTTCCCATGGAGATCTTACAATGATGCATGCGTGACAATTTTTATGTGAAGATGACATATAATAGGAACGCCTTAATTCTGTCTGTTGGGGCGTGGAAATGTTATGTGTGCTTAATTTGAGGAGTGGTCATGGACAAATGAAATAGGGAAGGAATGGCTCCGATTTGGCCGGACAGTCTGCTTTGTGTTGTTACAAATTATCTTGTATTCACATCTAACAAAGGCATTTGAGCGTTATAGCGTTGTTCATGATATAGAGTAACATATTTTTACCAGTCTTTTGGCACGAGAAACGCGCTTTATACATGCAAAATGGGAGAACAAGGACTAATAAAATTATGCGTGATATCGGTACGAAATTAACAAAAAAAATTCTCCCTTTGTAATCACACATGCCTACCGATGTGAGAATCCCCTTTGTCACTGATCATCTGGACTTGTAAAAACTCAACATTTTTGTTCTTGGTCCGTTTTGTTTTTCTGACTTTTTTACCAATTTGCTACAATTATATCGCTTATTGTTTTGTGTTTCTGGTTTCCACCGAGCCAGCTTGCTATGAATAGTTAATTCGGCTTTGTTTTATTTGCTTTGAATTTGTTTGCATGAAAAGATAAACCTGGATGTTACGAGGACGAGGACCTGGATGATGACGAGACAGAGTGTAGAGGCACCGGCGGCATCATTATGTCCAAAAACTACTTTAACGACTATAGTGTAAACTTGGAACATACTTGGACCATTATCACTAGACTCTGGACCAAAGTCCTCTTTACCTTCATTGAAATCGACGTCTACTCTCCCGAGGACGACTGCGGTGACGATTACGTCGAAGTTTCCTACTATGGACAAATGAACGTGTATTGCAAGGTTCCCGGGAAGTCAGCGGCCGTGGAGTCATCGGGCAATTGGATGAAGATCAAGTTTCATTCTGACGTGCAGCACACCATAGGCCATACTGGGTTTTTGGGAGAATACCAAACAGAACTCCTCAACCCGGAATACTCCCAGCCTGCGGATAACGACAGTAAGTAACGGATAGGAATGACCCTTAAAAACGCTGGTCCTTCATTCATTTAACTAAGCGTTGTGGCGTGCGCCTGTAATCCAGCTAAAAGTGGAAGTTACAAACTGATTCAGCCGAGGACGCAGGTTCGAAACTGAGTCACGTCTTTCGGATGGTGACGTTTAAAGGTCGGTCCCCAGAAACCCAATACACTCACACACTCCTAGATCCCAGCTTTTTTAAAAAAAAAATGTAATTATTCCATCCGTTTGGTTTTCATTAAAAAAATCTTTCTTGCACAAAGCTCTACAAAATGTTTTTTTTAAAGTCTACTATACACAGTGAAAGAATTACATTTTCAATTAAGGATTTGATCTCATAAAAAGTAAAGAGTTCTTTGTAAACAAAAGGGAAACTATCAATGATTCGAAACTGAGTCACGTCTTTCGGATGGTGACGTTAAAGGTCGGTCCCAGGACGTAAATAATCATAAGTATCTGATTGATATATGCATGTTTGTAAAACCCAATCACACACGTACACAAATCAAAGTAAGTCAAATCCATTCCACTTCAATCGAATCCGATCAAATCAAATCTAATCAAATCAAATCACATCACATCGAATAAAAGAAAAACGCATTTATTACAAATAAAATTTCTCATTTTCAGACTACACTTGCCCGAACGACTCGGAAATCTTTCAAGGTTCCTGCTACAGTCTCGTTCGGCTCTCTGAAGACATAACCTGGAAGGATGCCGAGGAGGAATGTTTGGCCCAACAAGCTCATCTTGTAAGCATCAGAGACATTGATGAGATGACCTTTCTTCATTTCATGATATCCACAGCCGAGGGGAATGAGACGAGAACAGAGACATACATCGGTAAATAATAAGAGTGTGCTTTCGTTTTGGGCGACGGCGGAGCTTGCGACGGTAAAGCTAGGTATCGGACCCGTCTGTGCATGCTCGTAACTGGAGGTTCGTCGGTCATCGAAAATCTACGACGGCTTTCGGGATGTTTTACCGTCGCCCCCAAAAGGCGATGACGTATTGCAAAAATTGCTGTGAGGCCCATGTACGAATAACTTTCTCGCATAGAAACGTGATTTTTGACCAGGTGATCGAGTTGGTGATCACGTGATCGAATTGGCCAGTTCGTTGCAGTCATAAAAAACGAAACGAGTAATTCGCAGGAGGTACACTTCGCACGCCCAACGAAACACTCGCAGTTTTTTTTACCGATGCAGGCTCCGTCGTCGCCCAAAACGAAAACACACTAATATCCCAGTCACGCCGACGAAACCGATAACAGACCGACAACAAATCGATACATACCAAATTAACAGTTACATTACCCCCCTATCGCCGAGGTTTGTCGATTACCGGTCCGTATAGGGTCGGTTTAAGGTATGACTGGGCCATACATTTCGGTTTTGTATTTTCAGTTCTGAAAGTGCAGTCGCAGCATTCTTTTTATTAATCGGGGAAGGGGGCGCGCAAAACCCGTTGACATAAATTTAAGATCACTGCAAAAACCTTACAGGATCATTCCATTGGAGTTGCCCAAACTATAGAGGGTGTGCATCTATTACGTCGTATTGATCAGGCATTGAAAGGTCGTTAAAGATGGCCGAATTACTTGGACACCATTAACCCGGAGAAAGACATGAACATCCGTAAATGAATAGTGTTCTTCCCCTTCTCTCTCTCTATTCCTCTGTTGCCGGAAGAAGAAGAAATAAACCAACCCCTTTCCAATACCACACAGTCGTGGAAAATATGTGTCTTCGTATTCTTGATACATGATAATCAGACTAAATAATGTGTTGATGTTTATAAACGTAAATTATTATGAATATCAATAACAATATATAGTATTTATGTCTTACGTAGGAATTTTTATTCAAGGCAAAAAGCAGCCTGTATCAATCAAAACCAGGTGTTTTTAAAAGAGATGCTCTACCAACATTCAGCAATATATCATTTCCATATCTTCCAGGTCTTGGGAACAGACAGAAATATGGCGTCTTTAGATGGACAGATGGGACTCCCATGTCATATACAGCTTGGGCCAAACAGTCAGAGTATGTGATGATTTATATGTTATTTATTTAGCTGTAATACCGGATGTTAAAATGGTATCTTTAATTAGGATGTAACAGGGGTGGGAATAAATATGTCTAACGATTTTAGGCGTCTAGTTGGCTCTGGATGTCATGTTTGACATCGTATCGACAGCGGAAATCTAAAGAAACGTCTCCCCCATGACGGCATTAACCTATAATTTCGGTAAGGTGATATCAAAAGCCGATACCTCCATTTTGCAGAGGTAATATTAACATGGAAAGTAGAAGGTGATTCGTTTCCATCGTTAACACAAATAAATTCTACATGGAGAACAACATTTTCATGTCTCTTTTGGAAAATTCTCAAGATGTAATATAAAAGAGCATACGATAATCTCATATTTCAAGATTATTAAGTAAAAGAAATACTTTTCATGTCTCTTTTGGAAAATTCTCAAGATGTAATATAAAAGAGCATACGATAATCTCATATTTCAAGATTATTAAGTAAAAGAAATACTTTGTAGTGTTTAATTGTGTAGGCCCCGAAATAATAATCACCCCTAGTCACAAAGATAGGTCAAAGTATTTCAAGTTCAAGTTCACGTTCAAGTTTATTTGTTTCACATTTCACACAAAATAATTCACGTAATTGACAACATTAAAACAAAATATGAAATAGGCCTATACTTAAAGTGTCACATTATATAATCAATGCTTTGAAAAGACGTCGAAATTAATTGTATTAAATAGTAGGTTATACAGGGTTAAATGTGAGAAACCACAATGAAAAACTCAGCTTGTAGATTGACAAATTATTTTTGTTTTACAGTGTTGATCCAACGGAGAGTCAACCTGATGGGGCTTCTCTTGAAGCTTGTGTCATGCTGGTTCTCAACCCGGACTCTCTTGTCGACCTAAGCTTCGACCTTTGGCACGACGTTGCCTGTGCGGCCAAGGAGACCAGTCAGTTCATATGTGAACGTCCCGCGGATAGAATAAACGGTAATAATAATAATAATATTATAGTATTAATGACTGCTTTGAGAGAAATAGTTGTTTTTATACGCTCAAGGGAAGGTTAGAATTGTGCTATTGCCGAGAGTGTATAAAAACAACTATTTCTCGAATATTAAAGCAGTCATTAATACTTTTATATGCCGAAAACAAAAGACTCAACTTATGACACCACCTTGGCTTTAGTTCTTTAGTTTATCTGCACGGTTGTTTTTTATGAGTGTATCTTTGAGAGTAGACTAGATCTAGATTCTAGTCTAAGCAAGATATTTTTACAATTTTGGGGGTGGACCGACCCTGTGGGGAATATGGAGAAGAACCTGCGCTTTCATATGACACCTCACTTATTGAGTATCACCTTCAGAATCACGAGCAATATTAGTTTGCAATGCCAGTGCGCAATGTCAATGCATAGGGGTGTGTGCAATCTGAATTCCGTGCAATCTCTACGGGAAGGATTTTAGCACTACTAGACCTACTTACTAGAATCTAGGCCTAGACTTTTGAAAACAATTATGAAGAATTTAACGTACCCGTTTTGGTGCTCTGTCTAGCATGTCCCTGGTGTCAGCAAGTCTTGCGTTTGATCATCATCATTGATCAAAAAGTTGAAATCTTGGGAGAGTTTCTTCAGCCTTTTTTGCCTTTGGTTTGAAATTACCGACCAATTCTTTGCACACGTACGGTATCCGCGATTGCTCAAACCAATTTTTAACATGTGAATCAATGGGTATTTCACAAAGACTGAACTATTTTCCCGGTAACCATGGTAACTGGGATTTTAGAACTATTATTTTAGAACTATTACATGGGTTTTTAATTTTACCGGGAATTTTACAGGAATAGTTAAAGTTTATGAATGCAATTTCGACCAATCAGATGGCTGGATTTCTTAAGTGAGGTATATAATGGATTTTATAAAGCGTACATATCCATCATGCATGGTGCTCAAGGCGCTCCAACTATTAACCCGGCTCTGCTAAGCTCACAGCATTCAAGGAAATTCCTTCCTACCGTTACCCCTTTTAACACCTTGTCCAACGACTTATCCACTAGACCACAACATCTGCATAACGATATGATAGACTGGACTGTATTCTTAGACAGTCGTCCCCACCCCAATTCAGGGGCATCAATAATATAGGGATTGGGAGGGGCAGATGAGCGGAGGGGCAGAGAAGGGGCAGAGGAGAGGAAGGGTGACGACCCAGTCAGACAGCATAGGAGGTAATGAAAGGAAATATACGATAGACTAGAAGGTTATTCTAGGAAAGCCGCCCATTTAGGCGCTTTGCTAGAATGAGGAAGGGATGGAAGGACAAGACATCCCCTCTCTAGAAATTTGTACCCGGTCATATTCTGAATTTGTTCAAGGTTCGATGGTTAATCATAGAAATCTGAGACATGAATAATAAATAGCTCTTTGAATTTTGTTAACCTACTTTTGGCAAAATTGAAAATCGGAAAAATCGGTTTTTAAACCCAACTGTCGGCATATTGAAAATGATGAGCTTCTGTTTACTTTTGTTTTTATAATGCTGTCAACATAATAGCGTTTCTAAAAAAAAAAATTATATTACTTAGTTTAAATGATTTGAATCAATAACTGTAATTACTATATAGTAACGGGTTGTTCTAATATTCATTAAATATTGTCACAGATACAGGTTCACTCGTCGATGTGCAACTTCCAGTCTACATACCAGGTATGAACATTTGTTGTTAAATACAGGAATTAAAATTAATAATTGAGATCTAGAGGAGGTGTTCATTGTAAAACTTATAGTTTAGTCTTCCTTTCGTGACAGTGAATTTGATTTCCATAAAATAAACTTGACAAAGATTTAACGGGTATCCATCCTCATAACTATACCTTGTGAGTCAAAACAAGTTTACACCTAGAAAATTTTAAAAATCATCTATGAACAGTAAATTAATATACTATGGAAAAGTGTTTTATCCCAAATCTTTGGTATCATTGTTTGCGAGAGTGAGAAAATCGACTTGCGCCAAAGTGATGCCTAGCAGAGTGAGAGAATGAATGCATTGCATATGCTTTTTGCAGAAGCAAAGTCACATACATACACATGTGCCCGCACAAATGTTCGTTGATATTTGATATTCGATATTTGATATGTGTTGCATGATTGATTTTGTTAGGGATGTTATTTGGATCTGCAAAGACCGAGTTAAAACGCAAATCTCAATTGTTTTATTCAAACATCACATAATAAAGCAACTTTGGCGCAAGTCGATTTTTGCACTCTCGCAAACAATGCCTCCTGTTCATCCAAGCGTAAATACATACCACACAAAAAGTAAACCAAATGAGTCGGGATAAAACACTCTTCCATAAGATGTATATTAATTTACTGTGTATAGACGATTTTAAAAATAATTAGCAATTTTCTAGGTGTAAACTTTTTTTGACTCACACTGTAGTTACTGTAATTGCCGATGTAGGCGTACACAAACACAATTTCTTGCTTTACGAGGTTATAAGCCTGCACTCATTTAAATACCATTTAAAATTGTCTAGAAAAAACAACCAAAATGGTATATTAGGAATAAGCATTTCTTTAATTGATTTGTTTGGCATCGCAGACGTTGATGGAGACCAACGTAGTCTTGCATTATTCCATTGTTCCTCGGGGGAGTTTATAAACGAAGTTTACTTCTGTGATAGCAAAGATGATTGCATAGACCGCAGTGATGAGAAAAATTGTCCTAATGGTAAGTTTTATCATTTTTGTTTGTTTGGGGTTGTACGATTTATATATAACATTTCTACATAGATCAAATTTAGACAGCAAGCAAAATTGTAATTCTCCTTGCATTTTTATTCTGAAATTATCTCACCTTTATGTGAAATAATCATCATGAAATAGACCAAAGGCAAGTATCCATTGCATTTGGTCTGTAATAAAATATTCACTTCTCCCTTTCGGGGTACGTTTTGAAATGGTAAAGGAATTGTCACGTTAATATTCAAGTAATTAGAATAATAAATCATGGTTGTTTTGTAGTTCTTTCTTTCTTCTGTTTTGATGATTCTTGTAATCTAACGATCTTAAACATACGGTTTAATTGATCTGACCAATGAATTTGCAAGTGTTGCATTCCACACGTTACACCCCTTTCACTGTCCCGTTAATGGTAAACATAGCTACAACTACGTTTTTCGCAATTATAATGATATTGATATCAAATATGTATTCAAATTACAGATAACAAATGCTTGGCCGATCAATTCCAGTGTACAGACGGTGCCTGTGTTGCGTTAGCATTCTTTTGTGATACCGTTTCGCACTGCCTTGACAACTCTGATGAAACGGCTTGCAGTAAGTTTTAAAGGCCATCTGTACAGCTACTTACGCCCTCTATATAGCAAACAATACCTAATCGATTAACATTGGTCCCCCATGATCCTCTTTTTCTTATGTTAATTGAGAGCTGAGTTGATGAGATAACCATATGTCCAGTGACCTTGCAGGGTGGTCTAATTCCTCCTATAAACTAGTACAGACAAACTTTAAAACCCATGTTAAGTGCCATGTACGCCCCTATGTAATGTGCCATATTTGCCATGTAATGGGGAGAGGGTTGGTGCTCAGTTGGCACATGTAACCCCCCCCCCCTCCACCCCCACCCCCACCACCCCGCATCCCCCTAATCGAATGGTGAACACATAACAGAATGGATAAAGAATGAGAGAGAGAGAGAGGGGGGGGGGCGTGCATAAACATTAGTGGATCCTTCATACCCTAATCGACAGCCTTGTTTTCCACCTAGCAATAAAACCGATACGGACCGACCCCCCCCCCCCCCTCCCCCACACGCCCCAAGATGCAAGTGAACTGTAAATCCTTGTTACCCTCGTTACGCTACTTTATATACTGATAGTCAATATATCAAACATCAGAAATTTGAAATCACGTTTATGTTAATATACGTGAATAGGCTACCTATATATTTATTTTCCCTTGGATGGATGGCACGAATTGACTCCTCTGGGTGCTTGGTTTCGTTCGTTCCATATAGAATATCCAGAGTGCGAGGACTACGAGTACACCTGTGAAAGCAACCAATGTATTGACGCCTCGAAAAGATGTGACTTCGTCGAAAACTGTTTCGATGGTACAGATGAGAAAGAATGCGGTGAGTTACCATGGAAACAAATACTATTCTATGGAAGAGGACTCATCATTCAAATAACAATTTCAAAGTTCTCATTAATTTAGGAAGAGAGTCGTTCAAATTATTCGCACGCTACTTTAGCTGCAAATGATCATTATATTTTTATAACTTTTTTCTTCATTTCTTTAAGATTTTTCAAAGGTACAACGAATGTTGTAGAACTATAAATTGATTTGCGTTATTTATTTTGGGAAGAGGCTTCTCTTAATGTTCCCTCTATATCTGCAGCTGAGCATTATGAACACCATTATCATGATATATAGGAGTGAAATATACAAGTAGCCATGGTTGTAACAATTATATCATGTTAATTTTTTCTTCAATTCATTACATTTATTTTCAATTGTTATCTATTTATATATATTTTTTGTTAACATTTATATTTATCGACATTTGCTGTTCTTCAAAACAGAAAAGAATGACTACAATGTAGAAGTCTTCCAGTGCTACGATGGAACACTGCTGCCGGGCGAGGTCCATTGCGACGGGATGATTGATTGCATAGGAAATACACACGAAGATGAGAACAATTGTCGTAAGTAGTCCTGTATAATTCCGACCTGGGAAGTGTTTGACAAAGACTAAGATCGACTTAAGCTGGACATGAAATATGGCAGGCCGTTAATGACACTAGTTCCTACAACCATTCCTGGCATTGGTTGCTCAAGGGACGTACCCATCTTGGTCACAAATCTACAGAATTTTCATTTTTTGAGGGTTCAATACTGAAGGAAAAAATATTATCTAAAGATTATATTTGAGAGACCAATGGTGAGAGCAACCAGTGGCATGAACGGCCTCCCATACTTAAGTCCAACTTAGAGTTGATCTTAGTCTTTGTGAAACACCCCCCCTAATCTTTGATCGTTGCACACGAGGCGTCATTTTACTTGCGTTGCTCTGAAAAGGCACATTTTTACCAAAGGGGAAGGGGCTCTTGTAGATTGCCAAAATGTCTACGTTCCACTATTCAAAATCGACTACTATATATGTAGCAGTTGCAATGATTCAAATTCTCGTGGACCCCTCGATCAATCACTGCCTATCAAATCTAATAAAAAATAAATTCAGTCACAACGAGTCAAATTCATTTTAAAGCCGATCAAAACTCATTAACTATAATTGTTTTTTACTTTTTTGTCACCAGCAAACCAGGAGATATTACATCAGCGGGAATTCTACTGCCCCAATGGCGAATCGGAGGTTGTACCATCTAAATGCATGTATGACTTCAACGTCTTCGGATTGATTAAAGGATGTCGTGACGTCAGGCATTTGGAGGAGTGCACGAACAGTGAGTGAGATACATACCCCTTTATAGCCTATTTGATATCAATATTTACATACTTGCATGATAAATATTACGATTTACATTTTTTGGTAATTGGGTATAATATCTAACACATTGATGGTGTCTCTGCTTTTCGATTCTTGCTTTAAATACGCGCATTGCTCTAGATATAGCTACAAAAATAGGTAAACCCAGGATCTGACATATCGATTTCATTCAACAGTTATAATAGAAGTTTCATTCTAAAACAGTAAAATCAAACTCTGTCCCATCAATCACTCTCTGTTTATGTATTTGCCTCACCTTATCTCTCTCTCTCTCTCTCCCGTCGATCTGGGGCTATATGTCTGTTTCTTGATTTTCTGTTCCAGTACACCCTGGTCCTGCTTTTTCTTCCTTCCCTCCTACTATCTACCGCTCTGTCTCCTTTGTGTCTGTATATCTGTCCGTATGTCTCTTCCAGTTTGTCTTTCCTTTTCCTTCCACATTGCCCCCCTTCCCTGCTGCATAACTCTTTTATATATCAAATATTTGTTGTTATCTTTTGTACATTACGCCTTCAACAGTCCTCTCTTTTTAACGTTTCCCAACAGAAAATGACACATGCCCTGAGAACACGATGAGATGTCCTAATTCCTACTGCATCCCACTGCGATACCGATGTGACGAAAAGAAAGACTGTCCATATGGCGAAGACGAGATTGAATGCGGTAAGCAGCTTTGTTGTTGTTTTGTTTTGTTTCCACTAAATATTCATACACATGTGTTATCATTCTTTTACTTGTGGAGGGGGGGGGGGTGAACCCTTTCCCTCCGGGATTCTAGGCTCCCTCGAATGTTACGTCCCCCGCTCCCCCTCCCACACCCCCCCCCCTGATCTAATGGCAAGAAAGTTACCGCTCCTCCATAACGCTGTACACCTTTGTCCAACAATCTATGTCTTATTGTGTTTCTTTTTCCCCTTGTCCTTCATTCTCCTTACTGCTTCTTCCTCATACTCTCTCATCAGTTTTTAAATTTCTTTGTGAGAACTGTGAGAATACAGGCTTACATTCGAACAGTAAAATGTTGTGTAAAATGTTAGTTTTTATTTGTATTATGTTCACTCAAATTGTTTACATTTTGTTTAGTCTTTTGAAAAGATGGCTGAACAAGTCAAGGTTAAGGTACAGTAAGGTTGTTGGACAAATTTATCTTACGAATGTATATGTTGGCAACATTATATTCGACTACAGATTACGAAGTTATAACAAATCAATCGCAGTGACACCAGAGAAATCAACTTAACATGCTTCCGGCACTTTTAATGGCAACTTCAAAAATGCACAATTTTATCGAAATTGAACCATGTGTTGCTTTTTCGAAAGTACTTGAGAAAATGTTTTGAATATCTACATTCATCATTTCAAGAACAGGCTCAAAACACGAATACATCTTGGTTTCACATTTATTATGAAAGCCAGGGCTTGTATGTAATAAATTTCAATTTTGATGAAAATGCTCTCTAGACTGCCAACTGTCCGACATTGTTTCGTTTTAAACTGATCATAATAATCTAATGAATAATTATTTTTTTCCACCACAAAGATTCTTTTACCTGTCCAGAAGGCTCATTTCGTTGTAATAGCAAACAAGGCAGTAAAGGCCTCTGTTTAAGCCCTCAACACGTGTGCGATGGCGTTATTCACTGTCCGGATATGGACGACGAACTATTGTGCTGTGAGTATATATTAAACATTTGTATATAACGCATACCACATAGGCAAATTGCATGTCTCTATGCACTTTAAGAAAAGGAAAAAACAATGCACTGGGTCCGTGATTCTGATTATTTATGCAGTGGTGAAGAGATGTATGTCTTCAGAGAAATGAATCCTATACAGTTTAGTTATTCAGGCAATCAGTCCCATCAAAATTAAGACACTTTCACACTCTCGCACCCACCCCATTAATATAAATACCACAACATATGTGATTACGGTGATAACTTAACTAATCAAACTTTTTCAATCAAGCTGGGCTCATGTATATATATGAGCATGAGGATATTAATTATAAATAGAGCTTGTGTTTGTGAGGTCAGATGTTAAAGGTCACAGGCTTATTGATTAGTGAACATAAATAAAGGCGGAGGTATCTTAGAGACGCAGTCGCATTCATCTTGCCTTACAATGTTATTGACTCAGTATAGCGGTAATAAATAAAATATATATATATTTATATATTATGCATACAGAAGGAAAGGATTATTGAGTTCAGCTCGAAGTTCAAGAAAATACACAAGAACACAAGAAATAATGATCCTCCGTACAAGAGGAAATGGTTACCCAATATATATGGGTATATGTTTCGTTGTGAAAAGCCTGATAGTATTATATTGTTATCAGCCATTTTAATTCAGGAAAGATGTATCAAAGTTTATTCGTCCTTCTGGTTGTTTGTCCTCTTTTTACCACCCACCTCCCTCAGGTCCCTTGGTTCCTATCCTCTCTTTTTAAATCCGCCACTGCACTACTTATAGCAACTTGCGCCCTCTATAAAGCAAACAATGCCTAATCGGTGACTGTTTGTCCCCCATGGTCCCCTTTTTCTTATGTTAATTGAGAGCTGATTTGATGAGATAACCACATGTCAGTGACCATGCAGGGAGGTCTAATCCCTCCTGGCCAAGCTAGTGCAGATAGGCGATAAGTTACAAAATCTCCAATTCCTCGTTTAATAATAACGGTCCCTTCTCTCTCTTTCTTTCTCTCTAGCTGCATGCCCAGAAGGATGTGACTGCAACGATCTCTCCTACGCATGCAATTTGACTGCTGATGTCAGTCTTCCGTTACCAAGACAACTTAGAAAATTGTATGCCGAATATATTAAAATAAAATCAACTTAAAAAAACTATTGTCAATATCTGGCCAAACCATTTTAAATTTTGATGGTTTCCAAGGGAATGAGACAATTTGGTTGAATTTGTATTTTATTTAATTATTTTTCCTGATTTACCACTGACATTTGTTTATATTATTAATATTAATAATTGGAATGGATTTGAAATATCAAGATAAGCCAAATTATAAACTCAATATTGGATAGGATACCAATCGGAGTTTGTAAAGAAAAAGCATGAAAAGAGAAATCGCTCAAAAGTCAGTCGGATAAAACACCACAATAATCAAATAAAGTGTTTTTCCTATATGCTACGATTCCATTGATTATCATATGGATATATACTATTAACTAAATGAGAGATTCAGTCTGAAAAGGAATTATATACGACGTTTAGTTTCTAAAACTTCTAAACTATACTTTTCGAAAAAACTTCATTTATAAAAGCTGAGGTGTTCCTGTATGCCCGCACACCCGCACACTTATAACTGTTCCTTTCTAATTGATATGCTTCTCACGCAAATCAAATTAGGTCTTTGATGTTAATCAATGATACGACAGGAAATAACACCATGGTACTCAGACCAATCAGCGATGACCCGGAAGCGAATGCTTTCATTCCGTCCATGTGGCCATATTTGATCTACTTGTAAGTACACAAACTCACTGCTAAGACGTTCAAACTATAATGAGTTTAGTAATAATTTCAGATACACATGACAAGGTTAACAGTAGGCTTGCGGGTGCACCATGTGTGAGAGAGAGAGGGAGGATTGAGGAGTCCTGAAAAGGACTCGGTAATCTTTCTTGAGGGTGTGTAGTCCTGAAAAGGACTGCTGGTGTAGTCTTGAAGTCTTGCACCCGCAAGCCTACTGTATATCTACATCACCATGCAAGCCGATACTTACAATGAGCATCTATGAAAACGGTTTGTTTGTGCAAACATTCAAAAACGAAATGTCGCATTGCGTATAATAAGTTGTGAAATAATTTCAGATACACATGACAAGGTTGACAGTAGGCTTGCGGGTGCACCATGTGTGAGAGAGAGAGGGAGGATTGAGGAGTCCTGAAAAGGACTCTCGGTAATCTTTCTTGAGGGTGTGTAGTCCTGAAAAGGACTGTTGGTGTAGTCTTGAAGTCTTGCACCCGCAAGCCTACTGTATATCTACATCACCATGCAAGCCGATACTTACAATCAGCATCTATGAAAACGGTTTGTTTGTGCAAACATTCAAAAACGAAATGTCGCATTACGTATGACTCGTATAGCAAAACGACGTTTAAGGCATCGTTAACCGTTTTCATGAAGAACCAGGCTTCACGTTTTCTTTTTAAATATGTAGGTCTTGTTTAAGTACCTCTCTTTAACCTAGGAATTAATATTTAGGTGATTAGTCAATATCGATCATTTTGCTACTAGATATTTTATTTTACTAATTCATACAGGGATATAAGTCACTCGGAAATTTCAGAGGTAAAACCGGGGGCCTTTGATAAGAACAGGAATGTGCGGCATCTGTAAGTAATGTTTCCACATTTTATTTCAATATTTAGTTAATAGCTTAGTTTAGTTCATAGAAACTTTTTTCAATTATATACGATACGATATGATGAGCCAATGTCATAATTCATTATATTTGCTGTGTAGTCTCGTTTGAAAAGGAGTAGAATTGTAGACCAATTTACCTTTTGAAATCATAATAAAGAACACTGACCGAATATACACGAAAGTACAATGAAACCATTTAAATTTATTATATATCTGTATATTCAAATTTTAAAAGGAATATTTATTCTGTTTGAAATTGTCACATAGCTGCTTGTGAAACCTACAATAAAATAGAATGGTTGCGTTAACCATCTGTAACCCCCCCAAAACGCTATAATCTCAAAAGTTGGTTTGGGGGTAACGCCTAAACATTCATCCAAAGTGTTTGCAAAATTTGATGTGCTTTTTACATCCATGGTCATGATGATTTATACACAATTGAACAATATTTTTCTATTTTTGCCTTATTTTTTACCCCCTAAAGTTGAGAAGTAAATATTATTATCTGAAAAGTAGAATTCCAAAAGGTTCTGAATCCATTTTGGATTGTTTTCGAATAAATCAGTTTTCAAAAACTATTAACACAACCCCCTCTGCATGATTTCGGTATTTTATTTGATCTCACAGCCATCTTCATGAGAACAAACTTAGTGTACTCCACGAAGGATCTTTCAGAGGCCTTGAACAACTTCGTTTCATGTAAGTTTATGTGATAGATATCCCCATCACTGGCTACAATACAGGAGCATATCAACTGCCTCCTAAAATTGGGTCAAGTGGTATCTCATTCGTTTGATCTAGTGCCCATTTTGGGGGCCCTTTTAGCAGGCACGTAGCCAGAGTTTGATGTTGTTTTTTTTTTTGGGGGGGGGGGTCTAAACAAGTTCAACCGATCTCGGCTACGTGCCTGCCTTTTAGGGCGTCTGGCGGTTCCTTAGCAACAGTTAATTGTCTGTCATGATAATTTACTTAGTTAAGATTAAGCTAAGAATTCCAAATCGGTTTTGAGAGGTACCTGCAATATCTAACTTGGGCCAATACTACAATAATGAGCATTTAGTTTTGGGCCACATTCATTGATCAAAGGCATTTTTTTTTTTAACCGGCCACTTGCAGTAAAGGGGTCTCAGTAGACATCCCTATTTGGATATACTAGGTTCCTCCCTGAATGTTCCAATACCCAGATATTGTTAATTCGTTCGTTTGATCAAAGTGCACTAAGCTGACGGGATACTTCCTGCCAATGATTGTTCAGACAACAAAACATACGCACCTTGTTGTCTAAGTATAAGACGTGTTCGGTTTGTAATACTTGTTTCCCATAAAATTGATGTTAGCTTCAAGTTTGATATAACTACATTTCTCACGGCAAGCCATTGCGAAGCCTTGCAGACCCTGCTTGAAAAAACACTGACCTAGCCTAATGTTAATGATATAATTTAACACCGTTATTCTCCTAACAGGAACTTGTCTGGGAACAACCTACATACAATTAACACTGGAACGTTCCGAAACCTCAGTAAATTGCAAGAGCTGTAAGTTTTCATTCCCGTTTTATTTCATTTTTGTTAACTTATTATTAAATAAATCACATTTTTGTTCTTCATTTATTTTTCGAAAAAAATGTGATACCATGCTTTCAAAGCATAATGATATTGAATATATATTTGTTTAACCGTATAAAGTTCCATACTTTTAAAGATATCCGTGGAGATTAAAGGACATTGTATATTTTTAAATTAAATATTTTCGAAAAAATGTAAACTGTTTCATTTAGCTTTTATTTCTGAACAGGTTTACTAGTTGTCCGCTTAAAGTAATTCTTTTTTTTACTTAAAGTTCTATACATATACATTTTTATCATGTGTTTTATTCAGTTTAGCCTTTGATTAAAATCTGATATTTATAAAAAGTTATTTGTCATCTTTGTTTGCAGGGACATTCGCGGTAATAGTGATATTGCCTACGCGGAAGAGAGTGAACGTGCAATTTTTGTTGGTCTTGGAAATTTCAAACTGTGAGTATAATATAAAAACTCTATTTTTATTCCAAAACTGGATAAATATCAATTTGAGTAGAACATTGCCCGATATAACCCCAAGGTGATCTGTCACAAGTATCCGATTGATATTCAATAAACGGCAGATATCAGTATAGGGGTGGTTTTGATAATTTTCTTTTAAAACTTTATTTTCAAACTAAAAAGATATGTCCCAACAAATCAATATGCTCTTACAGCTCTTATGAGCTTCGACAACCAGATCTTGTCGAGTACCTTCTGTCAACTTCTCCAGACATTTACCCCTGGGCACTATCTTACCCCGAACAGTAATGTTAAACGACCAAGATAAGCGCCCATTTAGAACAATTGCCAATAGATATTGACCATATATGTTCAGACATCGAGTAGTATATCAACTGACTTGGGTGCTGGTGTGCCCGAAGAGGTGATTTTGTGTGGGAGGTGATCAGGAATGATTTTATGGGAGTAATTTCATGTGTAGCATTGCCCTTGTGGTTTAATTATCTCCATATAGGGCAATGGAGGTCGGACGAAATGATCAGGGGGTAATATCACTACAATCCAAATGTCCATATGTTTTGCTTTTTAATTCAAAGCTTGAAAATCAGCTCAATGTTTCTCTTGAAACCGTAGGTACGCTGACAAGTACCTATTCTGCTGTATGGCGAAACTCGACGACACCAACTGCGTTGCCCCTCGGGATCAGTTCTCATCCTGTACAGACCTCATGGAGAATGTCATTTTACGGGCATTGATCTGGATTCTAGGTTTCAGTGCGTTCGTCGGTAACGTCTTTGTCATAGGGTACCGACTGACCGATGCGAAGAAGGGACGTAAAAAGAACAATGTCCAAGCCAGTTTGATCACCAACCTGGCCATATCTGATTTCCTGATGGGACTTTACATGCTTACCATAGCTAGTGCTGATACCAACTTCCGCGGAACGTACATCTACCAGGCGGATTACTGGACGTCCAGCATCCTTTGCCAAATGACAGGGATGGTATCTGTCATCTCGAGCGAGGCATCCGTCTTCCTGGTGATGATGATCAGCCTGGATCGTTGTTTCCATGTGGTGGCGCCCTTCAAAAGAGGTCTTCACATGTCCCACCGATCCAGTCACATCATCGAGACCGCCATCTGGGCTTTGTCTTTCATGCTGGGTCTGCTCCCGATATTGACCCCGTCGTACTTCAAAGACGACTTCTACGGGGCGTCGGGTGTCTGTTTGGCCCTTCCTCTGACGACCGACCGTCCTGCAGGATGGCATTACTCTATCGCCATCTTCATCGGCGTTAACTTGGTTTGCTTCGTGGTCACGTTCCTGTGCTATGTGGCCATCTTCATGACCGTGAAGACATCACAGCGTCAGGTTGCCAAAGGTAGCGCCGTAGTGGGCCGAGAGGACAGGAGACTCAAGGAAGAGATCAAGCTGGCCACCAAGATGGCTCTGATTGTAGGCACTGATCTTGTCTGCTGGATGCCTATCATTATCATGGGCCTACTCTCAGCTGGTGGCACGTCTCTCCCCGCTCAGGTATGGTTCTTTTGAAGTCAAGAACTCATTATCGTCTTCCTTTTCATATTCTTTATTATGTCTGTATACTTTTTTTACCGTGTTTAGAAAAACCTGTAACACCGTGCACTACTCTGCAATCGCATTGTTCGTAGCTCTCTTAGTTTATTTACACAATATCAGAATAAAAATTTATCGAATTATTGAATTACCAGGAAAAGTAGTGTGTGGAAAGTCTGTCTACGTTCTCTATTGGTTGAGATAGTTTTCGATCGTGTCTTTGCAATATCTAAGGTTACCGATACTGTAATCACAATCCTTCATAAAAATTAAAGTCAGATTAATTAATTTCGTGCACAATGTCTGTTTCCAATCATATTTATTTTCCTCAATGTATTTATTAGAACTCAATTTATAAAGCCTCTTATTTCATATTCTCCTTTTCCAGGTGTATGCATGGACTGCAGTGATCATCCTACCGATCAATTCATCTCTCAACCCCTATCTCTACACCATCTCAACCGTTCACTCTCAACATCTCAACAAACTCAGACTCAAACAGGAGGCTGCTGAAACCAAAACAAGAGGTATAAACCAGTCTTGACTATTAAAGATCGACTTTTAATTGGACTTTACAATGGCAGGCCGTTCATGCCACTGTTTGCGCTCACCATTATGATCTTTGGATAATATTTTTCCTCAATAATGAATTATCAAAAAATGTAAATTCTGTAGATTTGTGACCACGATTTGTACGTCCCTTGAGAGACCAAAGCCAGTAAATGGTGGGAGCAAACAGTAGCATGAACCGCCTGCCATAGTTAATTCCAGCTTAAAAACGATCTTAGTCTTTTTGAAACACTCCATTAATCTTTCAATTCACCTGGCCTTGTCTCCTGCAACAATTTCATAGTCTTGTATCCTGTTTCCATTTTGGGGGTTTCGTTCTCTTTGACTTGAACAGTGTCGTAATGTTTTTATTTGAGTTTTGTGAGTTAACGATATACTTTCTGTTACCACGGTTACTATTAATTACTGATGTTGGTTCCCACTCGTACCTTCCTCCTTTCCAGGGTTATGTAATTTAAAAGTGAACTTACAATCAATCGTAAAATCTGTTGTATTTTCAGTCTTGATGCGATTAATCATATATAATATTCGTAACATGAAATTAATCGCAAGTTACTATTAAACGTGAATCTAGGATTGATTGAAAGAGACATATTAAGTTTGGTGATTTATTTTATATTACAGGTCCCAGTCGTGGTTATGATACCCTTTTTGCTTTTACCCCTCTCTCTCTCTCTCTCTCTCCCCCCTGCTGGAAAGAACACACTCATTCACACTCATTCCTAGTGTGAAACTCAGTGTGCTCCACAATGTTAAATTGGTGCGTTTTCACACTGTGGCCGTGTCCTTTCACAGTGTGGTTCACATTGTGGATAACCACAGATTCACACCGTGGCAACAGTGTGGATAACCGGAGATTCATAATGTGACCACACCTGGAATCTGTGGTTATCCACAATGTGAACCACACTGTGGAACGACACGACAACAATGTGAAAACGCCCCAATTTAACAATGTGACACTCCACATTGTGAAATAGCCACCACCGTCTGTGAAAATTGTCACTGTGTGGACTTTCACAGCGTGACACATTAAACTGTGAAATTGCCACACAGTGAAATGCATCCCACACTGTGAAACCCCCAACACACGGGAAACACCCACACACTGTGAAAATTGTCACTGTGTGGACTTTCACAGTGTGACACAGTATATTGTGTCAAAATGCCACACTGTGCATAGACTTTATCACCCAGGGTTGTTAAAAGGTGTATTGACGGGGGTTTTGATGGGAGTTTGAGTTTGACACCGCCACCCGATGTCGTTGTTTTGTATCTGACAATTTGATATTTCAGGTCCGTGTTACCAAATCTCAAAAAATTGATTACTTTTCCCTTCTTTGTTTGTACAGTCTAGACAATTTCCGTTACTTTATTGGCAAATTGTACCCAACTCTTCCCCACTATATACCAACGCCCCTAATGCCATCCTTGATTTGATGTCTGTCATGGTTTCAGAGAGTATTAACTTCGAGCTCACGACGACACTCATTACCCCCTTCACGTCACTGCCAAGCCCCCTCCCTCAACGCATGCGCAACTGGCTAAGACGCTTCTCCCGTGACCTGACCAACGACGAGCTCCAAATCATTGAGCGTGACGTCATCGAGGCAGTGTCGTCCATGAAGACGGAAGGGGTCAAAGTTGACGAATTTCTGCACGTGGAGAACTTGGCAATTCAAACGGTAAATTGTTTAAAGCATCGCCCGTTACGAACAGAACGCCCCCCCCCCCTAATCGATAAAAGTGGATGAGAAATGTTTGCGAGATTTGTATAATTATCTCACCGAGGGCCTAAATCCTTAACCAAACCCAAAACCAAAATCTAATTCCAACTTACCTTATGTTTTTGACAAAACGTACCCCACATCATTTGTCGTATCATCTCATATATAGGCCTTTCGTCATCTCGTCTTCGTACAAAATATAGCCTTCCTCTTTTATATTTCACCTTTGACCTCTCTTTTCATTTTTGCTTACTTATACATAGAACAATGCAGGGAAAATCTCTCAGGCTTTTATCGTGCTCGACGTCCCTCTTCCCCTCGCCAACGGGAAGAGTAAGGTGATCGACGATGACGAGAAGCCCGAAAACGACAGCCCAATGACCAGGAACCTAGTAAAACTCCAGAACATTTTCAACCGAGTCGCCATGCGTAAAACCACAAATAAACTTTAGAAAAGAGAAACAGGTGTTAAAGATGTTGGTGTAGGTGTGACGATGAGCTATATAGATAAAATTCGAGCGAAGAAGGCCATCGAGTAAGGAAAATGTTGAAAGGGGTTGTATCATCTTCTCATTTTTCTTTGCATGTTGTTACCTTTCCACCCCCCCCCCCCTTATTTCACCCTCTCCCTCTCTCCTCCTCTCTCTCTCTCTCTCTCTCTCTCTCACTCTTTCATTTTCTTTCTCTTTACCTCTTTCCATATTTTCTCTCTCCCCCTCCCCCTATGCCCCTGTACCCCTCAACTACACCAACACATTTGTAAATGGCTGGATGAGTATATAATTATTTCTTGCCCTCACTAGCAATTTGAATAGGAGATGGTTAATGGTTGGAAGGTTTGCGGGCCATTTGTCTCAAAATCTGTCATTTTCCCATCCTGAGTTTTTTTTATTGGTGCCCCTTATTTGGGGTGTCGATGCCCCTTTATGGGAAATTTAGACGAATGAATGTTTAGTTAAATAAATTCATCAACGACTAATGACAATCAATATATAAACATAATATTGTATATTTCCTGACTATAAATATGACTCTCATAAAATCTATGCATTTGATTTCCACCAAAATTTAATCACGCGATGCCTTGATTGCTTCGCAAAGCATTTAAACTTGTTCAGATTACATGTAAATATCGTTTGCTTTGGGAATTGTATTGTGCAATGTAAATATAAATAGTATAGCCTATATAACTATGAATACAGTCATTACTTGTGAAGGTGGACTTATGCTCTTCATTTCAAATACCCTCTCCCTTTATTCTTCGTTCCTTTCTTTCGCTATCCCCATCTTTCCTTCCCTCCCAAAATGGTCTTGCCTATCGAAAGAATTTTACCTCTCTCTCCCTCTTTCTCTCTCTCTCTCTCTCTCTCTCTCTCTCTCTCTCTCTCTATCACTGACTCTAGTCTACCGCCCTCGGTCATCAATATACTCCACATCCTTCTCATATGATAAGATGACGCTTACATTGTATTTATTTCAAATTAATTTACATAGAAAAAGTGCCCCTTTTAATTTTGGCAAGTGTCCCTATTACTTTTTAAAAGTGCCCCTTCCCATTGCTTTATTAATAATATTCCACGTTTTCTTCATATTTCCTAAAGAATCTTTAAGACTTTTCTCAAAATAATTGATAAATTTAATATTTCTTAAATATTAATTATCTCATATATATTATCTCATTGAACTATGTATCATATCTGTACAACTGTATTTTTTATGTTTATATGTTATGCCCTGCTTCGGAAAATCCATTGTCCTGGGCCATGTATGCTGTATTGTGATATATCTAGGGGCGGCGGAGCGACTTCCACATTCCGCACTTCTTACATTGGAAAAAGGGCACTTGTCAAAGAAAAAAGGAGCACTTCTCAGATTTGAATAGGGCAATTATATCAGAGGTGGAGGGGGCACTTATCAAAATTGAAAAAGAGCCCTTCTCGTACCTGAAAAGGGGCACTTATGAGAATGGAAAATGGACACCTACAAAGTTACTTAGGAAAAAGGGAACTTGTCGAAGGAAAAGGGCCACGTGTCAAAATAAAAGGGGCACTTATTAGAGGTAAAAAGGGGAAGGGGCACTGGCAAAAAATTAAAAGGGGCTCTTTTCCTATGTAAAATAGGGGCAATTCTTACAAAGTTAAAGGGGCACTTTTGAGGTACTCAATCAAGTGGGGGCACTGTGCCTTCTTCCCGGGAGCACCACCTCTGGATATATCTCTCTATTAGTATGATCTATTTGTACCATAGTCTATTTTAATTATGAAATTAAATCTTATATTATGTTGTACAGTGATTGTAATATATATGCAGTATAGAGGAAAGAGTAAGAAATAGAAGGAACTAAAGCCAAATGCATACTCCGTTCTATAACATTAAAAAGAAACTTATCATTTTTATTTGCTTCTATAAAAATGGGAGGAAAGTGTAAAAGAATAACTCGTGTTTGTTCAATCAATGTTTTCTTCTGTAAAGAAGCTTTCAATATTTTTTGTAGCAGAGCTTTTCAGTGACCGTGTTAGATTGCATACATAATACATGGTGTATGTCATAAATTTACCAGCCTTTAGAACTTGTGAAAATGCTGAATCTATCGATAATTTTGTTTTTCATTTTGTACAAATTGATGTACCTTCTCTGTCTTGATTACAAATTTATTAATAATAAATAAATAATAATGGGTTCTTGTATAGCGCTCAGGTCAGTCAGATTTGACCCTCCTGGCGCTCCTGATTATTACCCTGGCTTACGGGAAGATAACATTTTTCAAGGTCATTCCTTTTTGTTTTCTTTATTTCTTTATAGGCCTAAATATATATCCTTTTAGAGGGTGGCCGGGGTGGTGTGCACGTAATTTATCCAAGCCAATAAGAAATATCTGTAAAAGATACCGCAAGAACGTAGGCCTAACCAAAAAATGACAATTCATCGAAAATATATGTACTTGTCAGTTTTAACTCCAATTTTTCCTGTTTAAAATGTTATTATTGAACTGCAATGCTAAAACGTTGCTTGAGCCGGATATGTTAATAATCCTGGTACACATGAGATTTCTTGAAAATGCTGGCATTGAAGAGAAACATTTGTGATATCAGATTCTACCCTCATAATTATATATATAATTATATAAATAGAACATTAATGAAAACTTAACATTTATTTTCATCACTTTGACAAATAACTAAACTGCACCCGTATTTCCTCTAACATAATATGTATTATTATTGTTGTTGTTTTATGTTATGTGGTGTAACTATTCTAGCGCTGTTTGGCAGGATCGATTGATTTGATGATTTATCAATTATTGTACATTTTAATTACTCTCATTATACGTCAATAAATAGTAAATATATTTTGCTTCATCAACAGTAAAGTAATTGTTAGGAATGACGTCATGTTCTCCTCGATAAATCTGTTCACTGTAGAGGATGACGCAAAGAGAGGGAGGGGTAGCGAAGGAGGAATGAGAGGGAAGGGAGTGGGGGATGGGGTAAGAGATCAAAGCTGAAAAGAAGATGAGAGAGATATGGGGGTAGAGATAGAGCGATGGTGGGGGCAGGGGGCGTATGGAGCAGTAGCTGACCCAACATCTTGCGTGCGTAGAGCATTTCTGAAAAATCTTAGAAAAAGCCCCCCCCCCCCCCCCCACTCCAAAAATAAAAATTAAACAAAAACACACCAACAAACGAGAAAACACAGCAAAACGCTCCCAGGCCGTATCAGGACAATTACCCCATGGACAATCTACCCCTAGAAAATTACCTCCCGGAAACTATCCCCCCCCCCCCCCAAAAAAAAAAAAAAAAAAAAAAATCGGGGGTTAATTGTCTACGGGGGTAATTGTCCCGCTAGAAATTGACCAGAGGGTGGTTGTCCAGGGGGTTATTGTCCGAGAACCCACCCAGGCAAGCAAACTAAATATTTAGAAACTCTATTCTAAGTTCTAAAATTGTTCGGGGGGGGGGGGACACTTTCTACATAGGGAAATAGAAATAGAAAATAACAGGAAGCTTCACAGTAGATGAAGAAATACTTGTAATTGAACATGTTATTTAAGTGGACACGGGGGTTAGAGTTGAACTTGAACCTTAATTATTATTGGCCCCGTGGGGGGGGGGGTTAAAGGCTTAACAGAGCAACAACAAGAACAAAAACAAAAACAACCGTAAATATGAAATTAAGTTTGGAAGGACTTTTTTATAATAATTACAGAAAAGAGACTATAATATAAAAGATGAGGTATCCTTTTAAAAATATACAAATAAGCGAATAGATAATTAATACCAACAAGATTGTGTTATATTATACACTGGCTGTATATGAACTTCTTTATCATTCTTTTAAAAATTAGAGGGGAGCGGGTGGGGGTGTGAGAGCAGTGTGTGAGGGGCCCACTGAAATGGTGGCTTAGAGGACTTGAATTTTACCGTGATAGCATGAACAAGCTAATATCAAGCCTAATTAAGAAAGTCCTTTTTCGGCATTAAACAGCTTTACCATCTTGAAAGTATTTGGTCTATCATATTAATAAGTGGCAAAATATTAAGCCCTGGAAGTCTTACAAAAGCTGCATTCAAAGAGCGCATGAAATTTATCACCAATCTTCTCACCTTTACAGCATGTTAAGTACAACATCTTTCATCATTTTTTGTTTTAAAT